>OMKI01049595.1:7444-19101 GCA_900302315.1 Phycis blennoides
GAAAAAAAACAGAAGGCGAACAAGAGCAGGGAGATTACACATGCATTTGAACTCTGAGCCCTCTCCTGGTGTGTGTGTGTGTGTGTGTATGTGTGTGTGTGTGTGTGCATGTGTATGTGTACATGTGTGCATGTGTGTGTGTGTGTGTGTGTGTGCATGCAGATGTGTACGTGGGTGTGTCTACACATGGTGGACCCCGGTCATCACAGCAGGGGACTCACCCAAACGAGAGACAAAGAGAAGAGGACCAGGAGGAGGAGGAGAGGATGGGTACTGACGGCCTCTGTGTTGCCGTGGGGATAGATTCCACAGAGGGCTTGCTCCAGCGTGTGGCGGGTGTCGCGGTCGAGGCCTGCCGAGCACAGAGGGCAGCGTGCAGTCAGGGCTCACGTCGGGACGTTTTCCCCTCACAGAGGCGACAACAAATAGAACTGTACTAGTGTGTGTCCCGCACAGATGTGAAATCCAATTTGAGATGATTTGAGTAAAAAAAAATGTGCTTTGATTTAATTTGGAATTCATTTGTAATATTATTTTAGAAGTAGTTCTAATTTCGTTTTTTTTGACAACAACTTGAGGGATGTCATGTTGCAGTGAATCAATGAATACACATGAAGCGTATTCACTGATTAAAGCCCTGGCCAGGAGAGCCCTGGCTAGAGACTGTGACCTCACCACGCTGGGCCCAGTCGTTCCAGGCATGCTGGGAATCGCTGTCACGATCTCCCCCCAAGCCTGGAAAATGTAGGCCACAGAGACACAAATTAGAAACACGGAGATGAGAAATACATTATTAATCGCAAACAGGAAATTCTGTAGAGCCAGCATGTTTAGTTTAAGAGTTACCGAAATAACATATACATTTGTATCTATAAAATATATGTACAATACGTATTGACTCCTTAAGTATAGCGAAGCATCTGACTGAATATCAGCTGACCTTTAGAGTGGTCCAAGAGTAGATGTTTCAGGTCTCTGAGGGCACGGGCGATGCTCTCCAGCTGGTGTTGGAGGTGCTGGTTCTCCTCTTTCAGCATGTGGATGGTGTCCTGGAGCTCATAGCAGTACGAACATGTTGGGATCAGGAACACAAGGCAGACCACGGCAGCCCTCTCCAACGTGAACTCCCCGCAGTTATCTCTGGAGGACATGGTTACAGGAGGAGGGAAGCTAAGCTAAGCCTTGGACTCGGTCTGAGCCTCTCTCAAAACTAGCTAGTGTCCCCACTGCACACACACAAAGTTCTACTCTTGTTCCCAATGGGTTAAATGTGACGCATAAGGTGGTCACATCAGTTTCAAACGGCCCTGTTTTGTGGGCGGTCATCAATATTGGGGATAACTTGGATAGAGGCTACATGCGGGCACTCAAGTGATCAATAGTTCTAATTCACCATCCATTTCCTTCTAAGGTGAAAGGCACGCACAGATAATCTATATTGTTACTTGTATTATTACTATTTACCTCAATGATGGTACCCATTGCACTCTTTACCAGCAAACCTCTGGCCAGCAACAGAAAGAATGGCTGCCTCACAAAGGTCTTTGTGGAAGTCTAACAGGAAATGAATGAGCTCAGGACCAGACAGAACAGGGGGTGAAGTCACCTTGCACTGAAATCAAGTGATAAATCAGTCAGAACCATGGGAAGCTGCTCAAGATCATTTTTAGATCATACATGACGAGTTGTAGAGCCAAAGGGGGAGTGGTGTTAGTGGTGTCTTACACGTGTTAAGATTTGCTTTTGCTAAAATATTAAAATAATAATAAACAATTCAAAAGGAAACATACAAATATAGAAGAGAAAAATGCATGGTTTGTGTATTGGTAAAAATGCTTCAGGCTTCATATCTAATTTTTCTGGATGAAATGGTCTACATATTTCAATGTCAACATGTAGACAGTTACATTAAAAGTTTTCACATTTTCAAAAACGGTCTCTCTGTCTCTCATGCAGGGATGTGTAGGCTACTGGGTGGATTGCATGATGTGTCGGAAAAGAGGACGCATTATGTAATCGAGTGCAATATCGCAGCTATCCACTTCCACGTGCCGGCAGCAGAGCTCTCTGATTGCTTGTATGTTTGTCATCCGGGTCAGTTTGTAGTCACACGGCAAGATGGCGACACACATGTCCAGGTGTAGATCTTGGAGTCGTGTTCAAAGGTAATGCTCCGTTGATTTCAACTCGCGTTAGTTAGCAACATTGACCACAAAATATGAACGTTAGCAAATCCCTCAGCTCCCTTTGAGTGTGTTGTGTGTCATTAGACACGCACGTTTTCGCGAGTGTCTGACAGTGTCGCCTCGACCAAGGGTGTCCACCTGGGGTGTCCACCTGGGCTGTCCGCCCGGGGTGTCCACCCGAAGTGTCCACCCGTCAAAAAACGTCCAATTACAAGAGACGCAGCGTTACCCCTGCGGTTTTAACCCCATTGTTTAAACCTGCTGTGTGGTTGATTAATTGACGTTTCTGTCCACCCGAGTCCCGTGTTGATTATCTGTATGGTTTAAGGTATGGGGTCGCAGCCTACAGGAGGTACAGCGGTGGTGGGGGGTACCCCAACATCTCGCTGTCCTCCCCGCTGCCTGGGATCCCCTCACCGGTGTTCGCCTCCGTGGATGGCCACGAGAAGTGTGAAACTAGGATCACCACACTGGAGAACGGCCTCAGAGTAGCGTCCCAAAACAAGTTCGGTCAATTCTGCACCGTTGGAAGTAAGTATTGTTCAAGCACATGTAATGTGATGGGATGCCATTGTGGTGACTCACGGAGCTGCGTTACATTCATATGGGAATGATTTCACTTTGTCTTTTAGTTTTGGTTAACTCCGGGTCAAGACACGAGACAAAGTATCCCAGTGGAATTGCGCACTTCTTAGAGAAACTTGCCTTTTCTGTAAGTATTGCCATGTCATCCTCCTATGAGCGTGTGAGACACTACAACTGGAGTGATGTATACTCCCATTACTAGTCCATTCTGTCAGAGCTGAAGTTGGGAGTAAATAATTGTATTAATCAAGTAAGCACTCTGACCTTGACAATTAGACCATCTACATGCTATATGGTTAAAATAAACCCTGATTTCTCATCATTGTTGACAGTTTGTACCTTCTGATATTCTAGTCCACAGCTCAGTATGGAAGTAGAGATGAAATTCTTCTCACGTTAGAGAAGCATGGTGGAATATGTGACTGCCAGACATCCAGGTAAGCCAGTCTTCCTGTGCCTTGTCCTGTAAATCATCAAGGCCCATTAGTTTTATCACTGTGTATATGATAATGGGCCAACTAATAACACATTTTATTTATGAATAAAAACATCATCATTAAAACATAAGCATACAATAGCAACATCAAGTTGCTGGTAACTGAGGAATAAAACTGAAAGAAAAGCTCTGAATTAGAGAAGACCAGTACCTAAGCCCTCTGCGCCTGTCGTTCTGTGCAGAGACACCACCATGTATGCCATCTCTGCAGAAGTGAAGGGCCTGGACACGGTGGTCAGCCTGCTCTCTGATGCTGTGCTGCAGCCCCGCCTGCTCGGTCAGTCTCCTGAACCTCTGCTCCGTGTTCACTTAGTGAGACGGGCTCGCCTGGGCCCTCCACACCTTACATCACTGGGATGGATTCAAAACATTACCGAAACATAAAGATATTATAAGTGGGAGAACTGACTGAGGTGGACGAATGTTAACAAATATATTTTCTGAAAAAAAAAAAATAATAATAATAAAAAAAAAAAATATATATATATATATATATATATATATACACACACACACAGACTGAGTTTTAATCACAGATAAAACCACATGCAGTGAAATCTGTTGAATTTTGCATCGATTACTTTTTGTTGTTCCAACACTGATCATGGTGGCATGATGCACTATTGCTGACCGCCTGCCTGCCTACAGATGAGGAGATTGAGATGACCAGAATGGCCGTGCGCTTTGAGCTGGAGGACCTGAACATGAGGCCTGATCCCGAGCCGTTGCTCACAGAGATGATCCACGCGGTAAGCTCCCAGCCAACGTTCCCACCCTGGCACCCACACACAGATGGAAGACGCCATTCAGAGATGATGCATTCATAGATGATGGATAATAATGTATCAAGCCTACGAGGGAAAATCAATTGCAGCAGCAAATGACAGAAGATCAATATAAACGGTGCATATTAAGGCAGAATAACGTAGTAGTAGTAGTATAATACATACACACACACCTCACAGCGTCTAGCTGACTATTGGGGTTGGGAGAGTAATTGAACGTGTGAATGAGCTCCATGGTTACCCGCCACTACTCCTAAAGGAGTGGCTGCAGTGAGGGCTGCACGGTGCGGGTCTGAGCACACCCCCCGTTTTTATTCTGGGCCCCGGGTTGTCATCGTCCTTCCGCCTCGCGCCTGCAGGCGGCGTACCGCGGCAACACGGTGGGCCTGCCGCGCTTCTGCCCGGGGGACAACGTGGACAAGATCGACCAGGCCGTGCTGCACGGCTACCTGCGCAGCTACTACTGCCCCGAGCGCATGGTGCTGGCCGGCGTGGGCATCGAGCACGAGCAGCTGGTGGAGTGCGCCCGGCGGTACCTGCTGAACGCCCGGCCCGTGTGGGGAGACGCCACGCCCGCCAAAGTGGACCTCTCCGTGGCCCAGTACACCGGGGGCATCGTCAAGGTGAGGGCTGGAGGCACCGTCCTCAGAATCACAATGATAATGATGATAATAATAATAATAATAATAATAATAATAATAATATTACACTTGTATATACTTTTTTTTGTACTTTTTTAAGTGTAATTTACACTTGCATGAATAACTTGGATGTTGTCATATGTTGCAATGTTTCACCTCCAATGGATTCTTGGAGTCTTTTTGTTTTTTTTTTCTTGTTGGCTTGTAGTGATTAATGGACAATTCTATAATGTAAATTCAATGGTGGATACATATAGTTACATTTTGTGTCTGTGGCTTGTGTGCTGGGTGCTGCAGCTAAACTGTGTTTCTGTCCGCCAGATGGAGAAGGACATGTCTGACGTCAGCCTGGGCCCCACCCCCATTCCGGAACTTGCACACATCATGATTGGTCTGGAAAGCTGCTCGTTTCTGGTGGGTCTCTGCTGTGATTGGCTGCTCCAGCAGCTGGCATCCTCGGTTGAGAGGTCTTAATGTAAACATAAATGAATGTACATAAAAAGTTCTTGGCTAGGTAAACAACATAACAGGAACAATACATTTCCATAAAAAGGTACAATTCAAAGTCAGATACAGTTGAGTTGGATTAAGATGCTGGTCAGCCTGGATGTAAGTCCTGGTGGTTGCGGGAGAGGAAGATGTGACGGCGGTGCGTTTTGCTATGTTGCAGGAGGACGACTTCATCCCCTTCGCAGTGCTCAACATGATGATGGGCGGGGGCGGGTCCTTCTCAGCGGGGGGGCCGGGGAAAGGCATGTTCACCCGGCTGTACCTGAACGTCCTCAACAGGTGGGCGCTTCACAGATTGACTTGATTGACAGATCTCCCTGCTGCACAGATCGACTTGATTTGGGTGCAAACCCTCCGATGTCAGTGGTCCCGTTTCACCGAGGCAGGGTTCGCTGAGAGTGGGCGGGCTGGACCACAGATGATGACGACGAAATGTGACGTGTGTCTTTTTGTATTGCCAAGGCATCACTGGATGTACAACGCCACCGCATACCACCACAGCTACGAGGACAGCGGCCTGCTCTGCATCCACGCCAGCGCCGACCCCAGACAGGTAGGGTGTCAGAATGGACCGCCACGTGGTTCTGATGTCATCCACGGCTCCTCCACTGTTCTCCTTCACTGGTCTACGTTTGTACCCCTTTTCATCGTCTCCTGCTGTTCACGTTGCCCTGACTCGTGTCTGAGGTCATTGTTTGTTACTCAACTTTGTACATCAACTTTGTTTTAAAGGGGCTGTACAACTAATAAAGCGTGTGATTTATCATCGGTGTTTTCAAAAGGTTCGGGAAATGGTGGAGATCATCACCAGGGAGTTCATCCAGATGACGGGAACGCCGGGAGAGGTGACGCCGCAAAACACAAAATCACAGAAATGCACAAGCAGATAATTCTGCTCCCGTGGTATTCACCAATCCTCTCCAATGATCCCTTTTACCTGCCGACGCTCCCCTGATGACCCGTTGCTGAAGTGATCGGGGATGTGTAACGTGTGCGGTTGCGGTGACCTGATTGATTCTGCAGATGGAGCTGGAGAGGGCCAAGACCCAGCTCAAGTCCATGCTGATGATGAATCTGGAGTCCCGGCCGGTCATCTTCGAGGACGTGGGGCGACAGGTCCTCTCCACCGGGAAGAGGAAGCTACCTCACGAGCTGTGTGCCCTCATCAGTGAGTGCTGGGTCCCCCTGACAAACGCTCAGGCGTCCTGGGAAATGTTGGCGTTACAATAGTTTTACTCCCAAGATGATGGAAGAAAAAGAACAGAATAGTAGAAATATAAAACCCTAAAAATACATGACATATATTTAGAATATGTATTTCTGCATGTGTACAGAGAAAAGTAAGTAAATGGCGAATAAACAGAAGGTGTGTACAGAATGTAAATGCACTGCATGAAGCCAACCCCGTCTCATGGTCGCCAGGCAACGTGACCTCCGGGGACATCAAGCGGGTCACCTCCAAGATGCTGCGCAGCAAGCCTGCAGTGGCGGCGCTGGGAGACCTGGCGGAGCTGCCCTCCTTCGAGCACATCCAGACCGCCCTGTCCAGCAAGGACGGCCGGCTGCCCCGGTCCTACCGCCTGTTCCGGTAAACCCAGCCGGGCCGGCGCTGCCCGACCCCCGGACCCCCGGACCCCCGGACGACATCCATGTACACAAACTGTAATGAGACACCCAAGACCCACTCACGTGACCGTTCTCTCCCCCCCACGCAGAGGGGGCTCTGGTGGGGGAGGGGACTTTGTTTTGGAGACCGCCCCCCACCGGGAGATGTGGAGAACATTTTTTTTTCTTTTTTTTTTTTTAATGTCGGTTTTAGTCTGTGTGCGCAGCCTGGAGTCTTTGTCACTTGGCTTCAGACTTTGTCCTGTTTTGTTACATAAGGGGGTGGTCTTAACGGGTCATCCCAAGTCAGAAATGTTGTACCGAGACTTGACAAGCAGAGGACGTCTGAGAACCGAAGGCCCCGCATCAAGCCGTAGCACTTGCCGTATTTGTGGTCATTTACTCCGTAGAGACTTCCTGTTGTGTTATTCAGAGGTCGGGCCTTTAGTTTCGTCCTGAGTTCATCACCGCTTTACAAATGAGTTTCCCTCAGTTTGAGCACCGTGGCGGAATTTGACTGAAGGCCGTCGATAAAACCAGTTCCACTTCTGGTCAGGAAGGAAGGGGTGGTTTCTTCTCACCACACTTGGATTTCAGGTCCATCTCTCGCTCCAGTCCCACTGCACCATCCATAGGCTTTCTGTGCACTTGTGTCATTGTCCTGCTGAATACCCGATAAAATGAAAACGTGGAATTTCTCGGTCATCGGTGTCACATGGTCTAAGAATCTTTCAACTCTACGTCACGCCACTCACTGTATGTGTCCTAACCTACCTAGGTGGACTGACATGGATGTTGGCTTGTTCGTTTATGCAAGCCTATCAATATAATATTAATATCACCGTAAATAAAGTAATTTATTTGAAAGTCCTGATGTTTTCAGCTGCTGGCGGGGTGGTTGATCAAACAGCCCGGCTCAAGATCACTTTGAAACCCTTTTTTTTTTTTTATTACATCATGTTACATCACAGAGAAAAGTCATAGAAAACAAGTGTTGGGTCTGGACCGACCCACAGGCACTTCTCAGCAGAGACAGCACAGCCACTGCTCCTCATGCGACAAACCCACACACTCTTAGCTAGTTAGTGCCATACAGTACGATAACGCGAGGAAGCTGCACAGTGACATGGGGTCTGTCCGGGGATGGGGGGGGGGGGGTCGAAGGCCGACTGGCGGTGCAGTCCGTTACAACAATCACTGGCGTTGAGGTACAGTCGTTCAGGGTTGGAAATGCGCCGTGGTTCAGTTCTCCCTCCGGAAACGCGACCCTGGAGCTAATTTGGTCCCTGAAATCGCACACGTGTTGCGACATCGGTCAAAGTTTGTTGAAGTATTATTACGCTTGGAAGGACACAACTGTTTTGCCAGCAAACCATTAAATACCATAGAATAAAGTGTTCTGTCATGTAATGCTTCAAACCTGTTAAAAGTGACGTTTTAGGTTGTTTTTCAAAATAAAAAATATATCATAAGACTTTCATCCATTAATCAAATGGGTAGTTTCATCCCAGTTCCCATTTGAAGTCAGGTTCATTTAAGCATTTAGACTGGAATATAAAATGACATTAATAGAAACATACGTACCATGTTAATATCAACATTCCCCAATAGCGTTAACTCTGCTTTGTCAGTATATACCATTTAACCAAAATGAAAATGCCATCATTCAAAGCACTGTACCTTTAGGGAAACCAGTGGAACATTATGGGTTACAATCGTCCTTAGTTGATTTCTAAACCACCATTTATACACATTATTTTCGCCTCTTATTAAAACCACAAACAATCCTTAGAATCCCAAAACAAAGCCACCAGGCCTTGAAGGGTTAACGGTAGAGAGGCGGTGATGGCCCCCACTGTCTAGAGACCAGGCCCGGCCCGCTGTGTCTGCCGGCCCCCCGGGGCTGTCTGACCTCAAGGTCCCTGCCCTCAAAGCGCAGCCAGCTTCTGTCAGGCCTCGCTGCCCCCTGGGTGAGGAGATGACACCCGGCCTCCAGCAGAGGGCGCCCTTACACCCGCTCACCGAAAACAGTTAGCCGTTAGTCTTTTTTTTCTCCCACTCATTTGCAGTCAATCCTCGTCAGTGCAAGTTTTTTTTTGTTATCTTGGCAAATATAACGGTCTCCGTCTGCAGACATTGAACACAGTTGTGTCTGAATTTCTTTGGGGACTCTCTTACTTTGTTACTGTGCTTCTGGTACAAAACAGAAAATAAATACAGAATGTGCATCCCACCGCCTCCATTCCCCAGCCTGGCGCGTTGTCACATGACACGCGGACGTGTTTGAAGACTGACTGCGATGGCGGCGTTTGGGTGGAGGGGGTGGGGTGGGGTTAAGGCTGGAGCTGGGGCTGCTCAGGAGACGGAGCAGATGGTGCTGCTGCTGCTCTGGCTCTTCATCACCTCCCTCCTCTTCATCACCTCCCTCCTCTTCAGCTCCCGGGTGATCCTCCTCTTGATGCCCTCCAGGTACAAGCCCCGGTCAAACTGCCCCGCGCCCAGAGGAATGCTGGGAGAGATGGGACACACCACTGTTTACCATGGAGACATACTGGACCAGTGGTTATAAGAGAGGACCTTTCGGTCTTTATTGGTCATTCTCAGTATTTTTTTAGATATGGGAACGGAATTTGTTCTCTGCCTTTGACCCATCCTATGGTACATAGGAGCAGTGGGTTGCTATGTTCAGCTCCCGGGGAGCAAGTTGAGGTTCAGTGTCTTGCTCAAGGACACAACATGCGGACCGTTGGAGGCGGGGATCATGGGGATCGAACCGCTGAACCCTGAACCCTGCGTTTAGTGGACGATCTGCTCTGTCCACCCGCTCTATCCACTGAGCTACTGAGCCCTTATGACATCTAGCTGGAACAGTGGTTAGAGACATCTAGCTGGAGCAGTGGATATGACGTCTAGCTGGAGCAGTGGTTATGACATCTAGCTGGAGCAGTGGTTAGAGACATCTAGCTGGAGCAGTGGTTATGACATCTAGCTGGAGCAGTGGTTATGACGTCTAGCTGGACCAGGTTGTAGAATCTAGATAATCCTTGTGTCTGCAGGGCCAAAAGCCCTCGCCACTGCTAACATCCTGCCCTCTCTCCTTCCAGCTGTCTGGCCTGTGTGTTGCAGTATGATAATCATTCAGTTTCAGTCACAAGGACAATCATTTGTCTGTGTTTTGATCTTGAGGTTGCGTCTCATGAAAGCTCACTTGTCTCTCCCTGGCCTCAGCTTGACCTGGAAGACCCCCACCACGGGCCGGTGGTCCGAGGTCTTGAGGCTGGAGCAGCTGCTGTACTTCACCACCTGGATGTCGTCCACCTGCCGGCTGCGGAACAGGATGCGGTCCTGCAGAACCGGGGAGCCACGGGTTCGCTCTCATCAGCACGATTCATCGTCATGTAATACACATTGTAGATATATAGACATAGAGTCTGCACACAGCCACTCTACAATGGCCATACAATAGAGAAATAGGTCAAAATGATCAAATGTCAAAGAGGTCACATCAAATTATTTGATCTAATTTGTTCAAAGGATGCCACCTCATTAGCATAGTAGATACTGATAACATTATCATAGTAGATACTGATAATGTTTACAGTGGTGCTTTCTTTTTGTGAGGGAGTTTGTTGCTTTGGGCTGTTAATCCAAATCACCAGAATATGTACAGTACGTATAGGGTGGCTCTGCAGGCTCCCCAGGGCTGCGGTGTTACCGTGTAGGACGGCGTCCTCTGCTTGGAGGTGGTGTCATACGCGTCGCAGCCAATGTCAAACTTGTAGGTCGGGAGAAAGTGAATGGAGGCCTCTTGGAAGCCTTTGAAGATGGACCCTAACAAGGACACAAATCGAACCACGTGAACATACATGTGTGTATATATATATATATATATATATATATATCCATCCATGGACTCGGAACGGTTACCAGACGTTCTTGAGCCTGAGCAAACTGCTCACCATCATGGACAGTGAAGGTCAACAGCACCATCATTCAGCAGAGAGCGTGATCAGCGGGAGACTACACTCACTGACATGCAAAACTTTGTCCCCAGGGCTATACAACTGTACATCTGTATATCTGTATATCTGTCAATAAAAGGAAAATAGATAGACTTCTCTGCATAGTCTCCACCCTCTCCACCACTGTTTTTACCTCAGTGAGGTAAAACCTCAACACAAGCCGTGTTGGGTAAAAATGTCTCTTAAAATGAGCAATGAGTAAAATGTTATGTATGATGTCTCTGTCTTTTAGCTACTTGGACCCTGAATTTCCCCTAAGGGATCAATAAAGTTTTTACCTATCTATCTTCTTAGTTAGAGTTTGGGTTCTACGGGTTCTAAGGGAACGTGACCAAAGAGGAAACAACATGCTTTAGAGCAGGGGTCATCAACTACATTTGTCCGAGGGCCAGAATTTTTCTCGGCAGACATTGTGAGGGCCAGATGCTTTCGTAAAACAAAATAAATTAACAAAATATTATATATATATATATATATACAGTATATATATATATATATATAGCCTTTGTCAGTGTTAACAGACTCACATTACATGTACGGCAGCAAGCCACTAGGGGGCGAAAGCGATATTTTAGTGATACTTTTTCCTCTTCACTATGCTATTCCTGAATTCAAAAATATTCTGGGGGCCGGATGGAAAGCTCTGGCGGGCCGGGTGTGGCCCGCGGGCCGCCAGTTGACGTTCGCTGCTTTAGAGGCTAACGGACGACAGGCGAACACACTCTGGCGCCCTCTGCAGGACGATCTCATTTCATTCACTTCCACAAGGACAACGTTGACACGGGCCGTACCGTCCCTCATCTCCTTGGACAGCTGGTCGTGCTGCA
>OMKI01049601.1:0-23838 GCA_900302315.1 Phycis blennoides
TGTCACTTGGGCTTCTGTTCAAATCAAAATGCATATTTTTGTATACAAATAAGTGCTGTGATGGCTGAGTGGTAAAGGCGTTGGACTTGAAATCCAATGGGTGTTACCCGCGCAGGTTCAAGTCCTTCTCACAGCGTTTCCTACTTATCTTTGGACAGTGAGACTGAATTTGGCAAAATCATAGCTCATCCTGTTCTGCAATAGAGCTGCAAAAACTATAACATTTGGCTGAAAATCCAATTGTTCAGTTGACTCGATAAGGCAAAATGTAGATAATAAAGGGTTTGATGTTGACCAACCTCTATAAAGATGTTCTTGAAGTTGCCTTCATTTCAAGTAGAATCCAGATAGATGGGATCTTTCAGCTCTATAGAACAGCTGCAGATGCTTCAATGGCAAGGTGTGGACATAAACTCCAATGATTTTTTCCCTGTGCAGGGTGAAATCCTGCTCTCACCATCAAGGAATATGGGGATAAGAAAGGATTTTGTGGTTAAAATTTGACCAACCTCTGAGAAGATTGTAAAACAAATGCTTTACTGTGCATTTAGGACCTTCTTCACCTGGAATTTTTTCGAAAAGAAACCCACTGACCTATCCAGAAGAAGCTGCGATGGCCGTTGTGACTCTTCCAACGTGTTATCTCAGGTAATCCTTGACCATTGCATCAACTGTTTTTTAATTTCTACAGGAATGGTTATTGATTTGCACATGCTATGAATGAGCCATTTATTTGTTAATAGTCTCAATGTGTATTTTTGTGTTGCATGCTTATAGACCAATTAATTTTTAACTGAGGCAATTTAATGATCCAAAATATTTTTTCTCATAACTGTTTATCTGTCCAGCCAGAAGTGTACTCACAGAGGGCAGCTCTCATTGAACCGTTGGACCTAGCACATCAGCTCATATAATGTGACCAATGACTTGCTTGCTCACTGTTGTTCCTGATTTTTCAAGATAGCCAATGTGATGCAAGAGGGGTTCCTGGATGGGACGCAGTTGATAATTTGGTGGAGAATTTTGTCAACCTCAGCCGCACGATAACTGCTTTGTCAACCATGACATGTCCCAGACAGCTGAGATTGCGCAGCTGTATTCCAGGCTACATAACAAGTCTCCCTCCAAATATACACCTAAATGTAAGCAGCAGAACATGCCAGGGCCATGGAGAAACTAAGTGGCTGGTCAACCAAGTACCTGGTCAACAAGCAGTTGAAATGTAAACTGACCTATAGTGGATGCACACATTACGTTATTCACATGTGTCATAAAAATTAGGAATTCATGTTAAAGTTAAGAATGATTACACAAGCAGAGTCATGTTCTGTATGTCCTCACAGCATTTTAAACTCTTTAGCAACAGATGTAGATGGACTGCTATAAATAATCAAATTGTGAAATAGGGTTGTACTGTATATCATGATCATGCAACGCCTCTTCAAGCAAATTAGTTCAAGTTTTAATTGTCACATATAAAGTCACACATACCATACAACTAGCTATGAAATGCTTACCTTGCCTGCTCCTTTAACTGTGCTTACACAATAAATGAGAAATACAAAATAGTTCTAAGTTATTATATGAGTGAAAAGGTGAAATACAATTACAAATGTAAATATAACATACACTACTGCAAAGTACATTTTTAACACTATTTAATCACGGTATATGATTTATTATGAATATGTGTGCAGATGATGCTGTGCAAAAAGCAGTATTGAATGTACTGCAGAGTATGTAGCAGCATGTGGAACTATCTGTTCCATTATATTGATTATATCGTCTTCTTCCTGACAACTATTCAAGATCCATGGCCAGGCTGCCCAGAGACCTGATACCAACAGAATTTCAGAATGTGTATCCCTCAGGCATTTGTTGGCGTATCAGCAAACAAAAAGTAGACCAAAAGACTGCAAGGGTAAAACCTTGCCCATTCTAAAGTCCATTGTAAGAACATACTGTCACATCAAGCAACTGCTCGAAGACAGCCGTGTGATCCAGGACCAACTTGCTGCTACTTGCTCTCAACAACACCACAGTGTCTTTTTGGTGAGATCACTTTTTGGCTTCCAGCGTTCACTTCACCTTTTCCACTGCTCTTGAGAAACATAGGAGAGAGTGAGGCTTTTACACGCCAGCGCCACAGCATCAGAACTGGTTCTCCTGCCTAGTCTTCGTACCAGCAGAATCTTGTTTGAGCGAACTGTTGCAGCTCAGATAAACACCCATCTGTCTGACAACAATCTCTTCGAAGAATTTCAGTCTGGCTTTCGTCCCCTCCACAGCACTGAGACAGCCCTTGTGAAAATCACCAATGACCTTCTGATGGCATCTGACTCTGGACAACTTTCCATTCTGGTTCTCCTTGCCCTGAGTGCAGCATTTGACACCATCTCTCATGTCATCCTCCTGGACAGGCTAGTATCCATTGGAATCACTGATATCCCTCTGGCTTGGTTCAGATCATACCTCTCGGGCCGCACACAGTTCGTCCAACTAAAGAACTTCAGATCCGGCGCCTCTCCAGTCTCCAGTGGTGTTCCCCAGGGCTCTGTCCTTGGCCCCCTCCTGTTCATTATTCATCTTCTGCCTCTTGGCTACATTCTTAGAAAATTTCACATTCAATTCCACTGTTACGCTGACGACACCCAGCTCTACCTTTCCACTAAGCCTACTACCACTCTACCACCCAAAGCTCTGTCCATCTGCCTACTGGAAATAAAATCATGGTTCTCACTCAACGTCCTCAAACTCAACAGCGACAAAACTGAGGTCCTCCTCATCGGCACCAAATCCACCTTAGCAACACTCAACACTTTTTCCATGTCCATCGACAATGCCACTGTTGCCTCTTCCCCTCAGGTAAAGAGCTTGGGTGTCATCTTGGACAGCACTTTGTCCTTGGAGACCCACATCAATAATGTTACTCGGTCTGCTTACTTCCATATACGCAACATCAATCGTCTTCGTCCCTCACTTACACCAACCTGCACTGCTATCCTTGTAAACACCCTGATTACATCCTGATTGGACTACTGTAACACTCTCTCCTCTGTGGTCTTCCTCAGAAATCTCTTCATAATCTGGGGCGGCAGTAGCTCAATGGGTGGAGCGGGTGGACAGAGCGTGTCGTCCACTAACCGTAGGGTCGGCAGTTTGATCCCCTTGATCCCCCACCTCCAACTGTCCACATGTCGAACCCCACAAATGTACTGACTGTAAGTCGCTTTGGATAAAAGCATCTGCTAAATGCCCCTTGACCCTTTTATAAACTCCAACTGGTCCAGAACGCAGCCGCCCGTATCATCACCAGAACTCCATCTATTGAACACATCAGTCCTGCTCTGCAGCAACTCCACTGGCTCCCTATCAAATCACACATTGATTTTAAGATTCTACTCCATACTTTCAAGATCCTTCACAGCCTGGCACCAGTGTATCTATCTGAACTCATCCACATCCACACACCTTCACGCCCTCCCCCTTCCTCCTCCCGATCCCCTTCTGCCGTCCAGCTCTCAGCTCCATCTGCCAACCTATCCACCATGGGGTTAAGAGCTTTTAGCCGATCTGTTCCCCACCTATGGAACTCTCTCCCACCAGACATTCGCACTTCTGACTCTGTCTCCACCTTTACATCACGCCTAAAAACACACTTATTCCGAGTGGCATACTCTGTCATACACTGACAGAGTATGCCACCGTTACTTGTTTTTTAACTTGTCTTGTAAGGTGTCCTTGAGTGCTTTGAAAGGCACCTTTAAATACAATGCATTATTATTATTATTATTATTATTATTATTATTATTATTATTATTATTATTATTATTATGTGCCACTAGCCTCATCTCCTGCCTAGTCCTCATGCCAGCCGGGTCATGTGCCACCAGCCTCATACCCTGGCTGGTCTTTACAGCCACCAAAGCCACCAGACCAACCTCTATGAAGATGCCAAAACAGTTGTTTTACTGCATATTTAGGACCTTCTTTAGTTAACACTTGACACCTGTAATTCCTTTATAGTAGAATCCAGACAGATATGTGATGGCCGAGGTAGATAGCTTTGTCATTATCAGTATAGAAGAACTGTGAAAGCTTTGAGGGTAAGGTGTGGATTTAGATTCCAATGGTGGCTTCCCCCGGCTTCCCCCTTTTACTGTGTATTTCCTGAGATTCTTTATTTAATGTATATTCATATAATATATAATTCACCTGAAAGTCACCTGACATTGTTCTCAAAAAGAGTCCGACTGGACCATAACAAAGCAACTATGATGAGAGGGTACAGTTTCCATGCATTAGTTCAAATATTAAGAGTGTCCAATTTCAAAGGGATCCAATGGTGCTTATTTGATTATGTCAAGGAAAATAATTATATCAATGGGATGTTTGGTTTAAAAGTGTTTTTTTTATCATCCTCTATGCAGATGTATTTTTTTTTTACTTATTATGGGTTTAGTGATTTCACTTTGACCAGCCTCTATGAAGTGGTTAAAACAGATATTTTGTATTATGGGTATTTTACATTTACTGCATGTCACTTGGGATTCTGTTCAAATAGAATCCCATTTTTATACCAAGCACTGTTATGGCCGAGTGGTAACTGCTTTGGACTAAAAACCCAATGGATATTACCTGTGAAAGGTCAAATTCTTCCCACAGCCTTGTCTGCTCAGTTTTCTTTCCAGAAGTCCCAAATAACAAGCTTTACTAATTGTTAAAGGCCAGAGACTAAGCCAAGTTGACCAACAGAGATTCCCTTTGTTATCTGTCAAGAGGATCTTTGAGGGCCTAGGGGATACGGCATTAGACTCAGAATTCATTGTCGTCTCCCCATACATGCAGCCAAGAGGTGAAGGCATTGGATTTGAAATTCCATGGCTCAGTGCTGGATCAAAATCCTTAGAAATGAATCCAATGGTGGTAATTCTGTTCTATCAAGGAATGGATTGATACTGAGTAGTTTTGGAACGTTTGTGGTATCAATTTTACAAACTTGCATGAAATGCTTAAAACAGACCTGTGAGTTCAAAGTCTCAGTTGGTATTCTAGTGCAAAAATAATCCCAATTTATTCCAATATAAAAAACTGTGACGGCCGAGTGATTAAGGTATTAATCACTCGGCCATCACCAGGCAGGTTAAAATCTTGCTCACAGCCTTCGCTGACCAAATGTTTAACCATGAGAGCCAAATAGAGAGCTTATCTAAAAATAAAAAGGAGAAGAATAATCCAAGTTTACCAACTGAGAGTTTAAGACGTGTGCTCAAAGTGTTCCAATCCTGCTCACAACCACCCATTTGAAAGTAATCCAAGAGTTGTCAGTTGATTCTCAAGAAAATATTATAATAATCCATTTAGTGCTTCAATTTGACTAACCTCTAAGTCATTAAAACACATTTCATCCAGGACAATCAATGAAAAATAACCGTCAAAACAACAAATGAATATGCATGCAATATAAGATATAGATAAAGAACGTTTGTGAAGGTGTAGGTTGAAGCCTTACTGTGCCTGCTTATTACAATAAAAATAATAAGTAAATAAATAGCATGCACAATGATTTGTTTGTGTCAGTTACTGTGGCCGTGCTGTGAAGAATAGTGTAACATAGTTAATAGAACTTTCCCATTAAAATAAGTGCATATGTGTAGATATAGTACAAGGATCATTATATTACGCAAGAAATCTTAAACGAGAGATCGTAAATACATCAATAAAAATACCTTTATACAAGAAAAAATACTACAAACGGTGACCTGCCGTTCGATCCATTTCCAACCAGTGTGGCACACAAAACCTCCATACAAAATTCTAAAATTTCCCTCGGGATGAATAAAGTATCCATCTATCAAAACTGGCCATGAAGTTGTGTTTTGTAGTTTATTTATTTTATGATGACGATTTCGCTATTTCCCTTCCTTTCCCCTCTTCCTCTTTCCTTTTTAGATACAATAAGATATAGAGTGTCTTGGGGGCCAGTACCGAATATAACCATTACTTGAGCGTAGAGTGACGTAGGCCACGTCAAGTATTGACGTCGTATTGCTTTGGAGCAGAGGAATAATTTATTTATAAATTGACGCAAGGGCGCTAAATCTAAAATATTTTTTGACTAAAATGTGAAAATTGAGATTTAATCAATACCTCACCAAGGACAAGGTTAAAATATATTTATTCTTTGAAATTAAACGCGTATCTAGTTGTATACACTTGATTACGACTTGTTAGCATAGCTCTTGTGTTATGCTAACCTCCAAGCTAACGCAGTGGTGGATATTAGTTTCATTTACCGTGTCCAATTTGATATTGCTTGGTTACGGTACCGTGCGTTTCCTTTCATTGTGAATATACTGTTGAGTTGGTGGACGTAAATGCTAAATATTTGGAAGGATTATTTTTTAAACCAGATGATGGGAAATGTCGGGGTTGCCCATTTGTGCTAAGCTAGCTGCAAATAGGCAAACGTAGCGTCCAGCTAACAACATTAGCACCAACAACAGGTCTGGTAGGCCGCGGCTTGCTGACCTGTTTTTGCCTAATTTTCGGCTGTGGGTTTGTTAGATTATGGCGCCCCGTTTGCAACTGGAGAAGGCTGCCTGGCGGTGGGTGGAAACTGTGAAACCAGAGGATATCGGCCGAGAACACATTGAGTTATCCTATCGTGTAAATGTGCCTGCTTGCAAAAGAGGAACGTGCAGGTATGTCGTGAATCCCATGAACTCGCATCCCTCTTTGCTTTAGTGTAATACAAATATACGATATTTACTAAAAAATAATGTACTTTTCTCGGAAGAGCAGTTTATTATTATTCTCGAAAGAGCTAGTTAATGCCAAGCGTCTCACGTTTTCAATGTATGCATTTTGATAGCAGTCGAAAAGTGAATAACCGGTTTTCATTGGGGCAGGAGGAATTGTAAAGGTAACCCTAATTGCCTTGTGGGTATCGGAGAACAGGCCTGGTTGGGAGAGATCGATGAAAATGCTTTCCACAACATCGATGACCCTAATTCAGAGCGCCGAGACAAGGTATATTTCCCATTGTATCGTGCTTCACTCCTATTCTTTCTCAGATAGCTCATCATGTAGGCCTATTGCAACGCTTATATGTAAACACTTGCTTTCACAGAACACATTTGTGGGCCTGACAAACCTTGGAGCAACATGTTATGTTAACACATTCCTGCAAGTATGGTTCCACAACCTAGAGCTGCGTCGGAGCCTCTACTTGTGCCAAAATCCTCGTGCCCAGGACCACAACATTCATTTAGGTAGTGTCATCTGCTGATCATTGGTCATCTATGGGAAGAGGATGTTACAGGCGCCGTTTTCCCATGATTTACCCATGCCTAGTACTATTTAGAGACTATGACAGAAAAAGATGGTGCACAAGGTGCGGCCATACCCCCAAACTATCTCCAAGTGGTAAAGCTTATTTGATGTGAGTTTCTTCTGCATAAGGAAATAGTGTGCGTCTGTCCATCTACAATGTCCATAGCCAAACTTTTTGTAATTCTTGAGCAATATGGCTATCCTTATTGACAGTTTGAATTTACAGTAGGTTGATTGCTTTGAAAACTAAATATTAAACACCTAACAAAAAAGAACAAAGTCTATTGCCTTTTCTAGATGGCATTTAAATTGAGTTCCAGATGCAAAACCTTTGTCAGTCGTAACGTCAGTAGATCTTATCAAAAATCTAAAAATAAAAAAATAGATAATCTCAAACATGTACTTGTATATTATAATACATATTGCAAATTACTGCATGGTCTTTTTCTCTCCATGTTTCAGATTACGAACCTGAGTCCATTTGCGAACATCTCCAGTATCTATTTGCACTACTGCAAAACAGCAACCGAAGATACATTGACCCATCGGGGCTGGTGAAAGCACTGGGGCTGGATACAGGACAACAACAGGTAAGTCACAACCCAAATGTCTATGCACAATATTCTACCATAGATAGGAGAACATAACAAATCAAATGAAAGTCCAAGAAGTGTTCATAAATACTCATTTAATTTCTATTTTCTCAGCAGAATCAAAGTAAAAATGCATTTTTTTTATTACACATAATGTTGAAATGCCTGTCAGATGTTAAGTGATATCCACTATGACTACAATTCAGTATAGCTGCGTTTCCACCCAAAAGTTCCACCCAAAGTGGGGGGCGGCATAGCTCAGTGGTTAGAGCGGGTTGTCCACTAACCGCAGGGTTGGCGGTTCGATCCCCACCTCCAACTGTCCACATGCCAAACCCCACAAATGTATGACAAATGTACCGGTTGTAAGTCACTTTGGACAAAAGCGTCTTCTAAATGTAAGGGTAAAGTACCCAGAACCTTTATTCCCAGGAACTACTTTTCATGGAATTAAAAGGTTCCTTCTGTCTGTTGGTTTCTGCGTTTCCACCACGGTCTAAAGACCTGCGAATGTAGGCAAATAAAGTTGTTTTTTTTACATCAGGCACATCATTAATAAAGGACATGAAAAAGAATGAAAAATCTGACCAACAAAATTGCGTACTATTGTATCTATTTTGACGTCAAAGTGTAAAATAATGTAGCGAAGGGCATTTGGTGGAGGAGGGGGATAATGATAAGCGGGTGTGCATTCCTGTTTTGGAGACATTAGTTTTTGAGGTTGTTTCCCTGTAGGCTATCACACTTTCAGTGGACGTTTGTATCCAAAACTGTAGCGATACAACTGCACATTGTTATTTTAACCCAGTGCTTTTCATCGAAACCCAACTTGTTTTTGTCCAGAATCCACACCACAACACACTGACAAATATGTAGGCTGTCATTCTCTGGCACGACAGCATGAGTGATTTGGGTTACACTCTAAACATAGCCAATGTGTATATTGTGCTAAATTGGACAGAATATTGATTTGGATTACAATTAATTTATCAAAATCAAAAGATCATCAATCAATAACCAGTCAATGAAAATCCTGATGATTTATAAAGGAAACCATTTTCATATCCTGAAACATTACTTACGTTGGTACTTATACTACTCCTGTTCTGTCTTTTCCTCTTGATCTAAACGTTCTGCATCCTAGGATGCCCAGGAGTTTTCCAAACTTTTCCTGTCCCTGTTGGAGGACACATTATCCAAACAGAAGAGCACCACTCTTCAGAACATCATTCAGCGCCAGTTCTGTGGACAGTTCTCATATGTCACTGTGTAAGACCCTGACTCCAAGTTATATCTCATAGTTTGCATATTAGCTTATGGGGTTATTGTGTGTTTGTCACCCGTAAAGTCCACAGGGACTGTATGAGAACATGAAGACCTCATAAAGACATTCTAGTGGTGGTCTAGCATTATGGCTTTTGGGTTCTTCAAGAATTTTTAAAATAATAATTGTTTGTACAGAGAGAATCCATAACGGTTATTTTTTTAAAGCACACAGTCTCAATTCAATAAAATCTGAAGTCAGAAAGTTATGGTTCAGATGGAATTTAGGTAAGCTTGGTAAGTATTATTTCTTCAAAAACAGTAGGTAGTTTTATGAATTTAGGCTTAGTGTTAAGCGAACGTATACAATGGAATGATTATTCAAAGAAATGTATAAGAAAAGCTGGTGTCGATGGTTTGTTCTTTTTGTTTCTCTCTGCACAGTTGTAACCAGTGTGGTCGAGCATCTCCACTTCCGTCCAGATTTTATGAGCTAGAGCTCAACATCCAGGGCCACAAGAACCTCACTGAGTGCATCACAGAATTCCTCAAGGTATCACTTGTTCAGTTGATTTGAATACACGACACAAACCATTCATGTAATGCTCAGAAAATATGGTGCTTATTCAGCTCACGTTGATGGCGAAAGGTGCTGAACTATAGGTGTATGTGTACGAAAGAAAACATAACCAAATTAAACAAATGGTATTGCAAAACGAATGCCCTGATCAGTAAAACCACTAAAAGAACTCATACTGATTTCAGTATGAGTAAAATTCAATTTTGCTAACCCTAACCCCACATACAACAAAAAACGAATTATCCAATGTTGCTTTGCTAAGCTAATTGTACAAATGTTTGACATGGGGAAGACGGATTGAAGAAGGATTAAATTCAGGAAGCTGTGTGCCTGCCTTGCAGGAAGAGAAGCTGGACGGAGATAACCGCTACTTCTGTGAGAGCTGCCAGAACAAGCAGTGTGCCACGCGCCGCATCAAGCTGCACAGCCTGCCGCGCACTCTCAACCTGCAGCTGATGCGCTTTGTCTTCGACAGGTCAGTCACCAGAACACAACTCACCAGGAACGTCTTCTCCATTCTCATCTTGGCCGTTTTGGAAAACTGCTACAAACCTGGCCTACAGGCCTGTTCACGGGGGGAAGGATGGGATCATCTGTGTCAGCTTTGACTTGTGACATTTCTGCACTGTTCATCATGTCTTCAAGGCAAACGGGCCACAAGAAGAAGCTCAACACCTTCATCAGTTTTCCAGAGCAGCTGGACATGGGGCCTTTCCTGGAAAGCACGCAAGGTATCTATGCTTCCCTCACAGGCGTCAGTATGGAAATCCAAATGCTGTCACTGTTACTTAAGAGGTCCAGTGTGTAAAAATGAGGTGGCCACTACCGGTGAGGTTGCAGATTGCGTCAACTAAATCCCTCCTCACCCCTCCCTTTCTCACGTCTATGGTGGCCTGTACTAGCCTGTATTGTGTGAGGTGCCAGAAGGTACTTCCAAAATGATATAATCATCTAGAGATGGATTTATGAATTGTATGTAGTTTTTTGGTCTGTAAATGTAAAACCATAGGTCATAGCTTACAAGTAAAGGTCCTTTTACATTCAATGTGATTGTTTGTCCGTCAAGTAATTATAAGCCTTTAGTTAAGTGATTTTCAACCACTGTGCCATGAGAGATCGTCAGGTGTGCCGTGAGAAATTATCCAATTTCATTTAATTAGAGTCTTACAAAAAAATGTATTAGCATTTATGAATTATTATCTGCAAATAATATACCATTGTCGAGTGTCTGTGCTGTAATATAGTGACTGGAAGAGTAATGTAATGTTTGTCCGGGTGGCAGCGGAGACTAGAGAATTAGTGACGCATACAACAGGGCTACATATATTGTAATTATATATACTGTATTGGGCTACAGAGTGTCATTTTGTAAAATTTTTGGTTGGTGGTGTGCCGCAAGATTTTTCCAATGTAAAAAATGTGCCATGGCTCAAAAAAGGTTGAAAAACACTGCTTTAGTTAATGATGAACTAGTCATTCACCAAACATTACCATATTTTCCGCACTATAAGGCGCATCGGATTATAAGGCGCACCTTCAATGAATGGCCTATTTTAAAACTGTTTTCATATATAAGGCGCATGGAATAGTAGTACTGTAGTGAATGGGGTTGCGTTATGCATCCACTAAATGGAGCTGCGCTAAAGGGAATGTCAACAAAACAGTCAGATAAGTCAGTCAGTCAAACTTTATTAATAGAATACAAACCAACGTTCTGACAACTCCGTTCACTCCCAAAACAAGTTAGTGCATTCACAATACGGTACCGTACGTACCGGTAGCTCTTACCGGTATTTGCGCCGCCTTCGTTGAAAACAATGTATTTCCAACACCATTTGTCACAGTTCAACGCTACATGAACAGCTGTTTTATTTTTTTCCCCGAGGTAACGTCAGTGACGTAGTATTATCTTTTACCAACAGCAAGGTACAACAGGTAGGGCAACTTTTTATCACGTAGTTAGTGCATTCACAAACGTGGAGGGGAACTTTCCCTGATTCAGTAAACACGTAAAAGAAACAGTCTGATACCGCTACGGTAAATCAAACGTTAGTGCAATCACAATATAGTAACTTCCTGACTACGGTAGCCATAATTAACCAATATTGATCCATATATAAGGCGCATCGGATTATGAGGCACACTGTCGGTTTTTGAGAAAATTAAAGGCTTTTAGGTGCGCCTTATAGTGCGGAAAATACGGTAATATACATTTGTGGACAATCAATAAGTGCTCAGCCTGCCATACAGTGGACTGTATAAACTGGTTGGGTGAGCTATTCATCATACATCTGGGTGGACACCTCCACTTGTGATGTCACTAAAGGGTAGATTTTTACACGACTTAACATCACAGATTGTGATGGACACCATTCACAATCGATGGTGTTTCTATTCTATTTTCTATAGTGTTACTTGTTTTTTGAATGGGTAAAATTAAGTTAACATTGTAGAGATGCACGCAACCCATTGATTATATCTTGCTCTCTCAACAACACACTGACCACGGACTGTGGTGTCTGTGGTTAATCCCTCCTCTCCGTGCACAATCAAAACATTTGCAGGATGAAGGATGGTTGTTGTTGGCAAGTTCACAAATCAGTATGAAGGATGCTGGGAATACCGAAAAACTCTGATCGATTGCACAGTCTAAGTCTCAACGAGCACTCATTCACAGTGCAGTTTCCTGTCACCATTTGTCACCATGTAATAATGCGTATCCTGACCTGCCTTGCCCGCAGATCAGATGTGCGTGTATGAGCTGAGCGCTGTGCTGATCCATCGTGGAGTGAGTGCCTACTCGGGCCACTACATCGCCCATGTGAAAGACGCCCGCACCAGTGACTGGTACAAGTTCAATGACGAGGAGATTGAGAAGATGGAGGGCAAAAAACTGCAGCTCGGCATTGAGGAGGACATCGGTAATGAATGAATGTACTTATTGTAAGTCGCTTTGGATAAAAGCGTCTGCTAAATGCCCTAAATGGTAAATGGCGACTAAACTAAAGAGTAAAGCAGCAGCACTCCTGAACACCAAAATGTGCAACAGTAGTTACTGTATGTAATGTGTATGTTGTATGTTAAGTGGAGCAAAACAAGGAACAGCACCTTGTTTTGCTCCACTTAATGCACATTGGATTCACTGGCTATATCATGAAGCACCTGGCACCAATATTTACAAACGGCAAGGGTTTGGTCAGCTCTCTTATGACTGTAGGGGGTCTATAGAACTTCACACACAATTTGTTTGAAATGGAAATCTAAAAGTAAATCTAATTATTCCTTCCTAGCGGAGACGGTGAAATCCCAAACAAGGAAGCCGAAGTGCAGCAAAGGCTACCACTGCTCTAGGAACGCCTACATGCTGGTGTACAAAGTCCAAGAGCAGGAGAGCACAGACCCTGCCACTAACAACGTTCAAGTGCCTGGTGGGTACCTTCAAATACTGTTACTATCTCGGTTTGAATTACTGCTGCAGGTAACAATGGAAATGCTAAATAAACATAGACCATGGTGTCTGTGTGGGGGTTGGAGGGGGGGGGGTTATTACTGGGTTATTATTGGGGTTTTGCCTGGATGTAAATGCAATGTAGCATCAAAACAGGCACCAGATATGCACCGCATACATACAAGGAATGATTGTGCCTCAATACTATATTATTATATACCCAGTGTTGGGAAAGTTCACTTTTCTATATGAACTTGTTCAGTTCATAGTGCATAATTCAAAATTTTGAACGAAGTTCACAGTTCCAAAAAATGAACTAGTTCAGTTTTTTTTTGTTTTTCAAAATTATTGCCACAGCCATATAGAACCACAAACAGCAATTCAATATAAGTTTTAACACTGAAACTATGCGTCAGATTTCATCTTCAGATCCAATTTTGAATCCTTCAGGGTTTACATTAGCATTGAGGGCACAGACTTTCCCCATTGTTGCTTTAACGCATTGTTGCTGCCCATTCAGTCCACACTAGTAGCAGCTGCAGCTATCACCCCTACAGTATATTCTCAAAAACATGAGAAAAAACTTGCTGTCTATCTATTAAGCACGAAATCTGTTTCTCTGTGGCACCCTCACATTGCTACGTCCCTGCAATACCGCTCTCGGCCACTTTGGCTGTTTCACACTTCGACTGCAACTCAGCCCGCGATCGACTGGTTGGGCACCCCTGCGGCATTAAGGCCTGTTTACGGTGTGTTTTAGCCGGGTTTTCGCCTGGAACGCTCTATAGACATCTGGCGCCCAATTGAACGAAGTTAAACTGAGAGAGCGTGCCGTTCACAGTAACGTTCATCAGGCAGTCATACAGTACGTTCAGTTCACGTTCGCCGAAAATATGATTGTTGTTCAGGCACAACACTGTATATGTGTATGTACATACCAGGGGTACTCGATTAGAAACTCAAAAGGTCCACTCACCAAATTTCCAATCTGTCCAGGGTCCGGAACAGTGACGGTGTAATTCCAAAATTAGAACTCCGAACAAAAAAAGGCGGTAAATCCACAAAAAAAACATTGGAACTATGCTCACAGGATGACGTGTTCTGTCCACATCAGTGTGAAATGTGACACTTGTTTGTGCCACCAGCAGAGCTAGTGAGTGGAACTGAGCGGTGCGAATATTCCGCTCCTCGCTCAGATGGCAGTTCTCTCGGCCGCTCCTCGCTCAAAATCGCGTCAGTCCGCTCCGCTCATTTTCGCTCCCCGCTCCACTTAAAAATTATGCACTTCATGAATTTCTAGCACTGAATATTTATGCATCGAAATTATGTATCTGAATGTTTTTCAACTGCACAAATTCAGCCGCAAAAAATTAAACCGCAAAAAATTCAACCTCAAAAAATTCAACTGCAACATCCGGGGACCCAAGGAGGAGCAATCGATTCTAGATTCAAGATCGGGAGCGTGCGTCAAGCAACAAGAGCGAGCGGGAGTCACCCGACACCAATGCACAGCGCCTGTGCGTGCCCCGCTAAAGCCGCTGCTATGGCTGCCCCCCCCCTCCCCAACCACTACGCTGCGGTGACTCAGATGCGCTTTTCAAGCGCGTTCCTGGTTTCAAAACCCCTTCCATCACCCCTAATAGCTTGTCCAAGGATCTCGGCATCATTTAATTAATTCAAAACTAGAAGAACCGGCCGTGTTCTGAGCAGCTGTACGCTGGCACGGCGCTGTGCTGTACCTGAGGTGGAGTTACTCCGTCATTCCCCCGTTCTCCCTCGCTCATGTACACGGGGGAACTTCAATACCGGGGTTACTAATGTGCATGTAAACGCACTGAATAAACCGTGGCCACACTATTATGTGTATATGTCTGATATGTTTGTGTTTTTAGTGTGTGTGTGTGTGTGTGGGGGGGGGGGGGTTACGATACTATATAATATATGACATCGTACTGAGAGTTTGAAAAAACAAACAAACAACCGAACGTCATCTCGTTTAAGTTCCGCTTAGTTTATGTCCAATAAAGTATGTTAATATACAATTGTCAGCTGTCTATGACTGAATCTTACAGAAACAAACCACACTGATGGCATATAGAAGAGTTAAAACAGTCACCGAAGCCCCATTGTTGGACATGGCTAAACTCCGTCACTGCGCTAGCCGACGAGCCGAAGCTGCATTGGACTCCCGCTCGCTCTTGTTGCTTGACGCACGCTCCCGATCTTGAATCTAGAATCGATTGCTCCTCCTTGGGTCCCCGGATGTTGCAGTTGAATTATTTGCGGTTTAATTTTTTGACGTTGAAAAACATTCAGATACATAATTTCAATGCATAAATATTCAGTGCTAGAAATTCAATGGCTTTTTTTATTTCAAACTCCGATGACACAGATTTACTTCCATATCAGTGGGATTTATTGCCTAAAGAATACAGGGCTATACTTACAGCTGTAGTGAAGATACTTTTCAATTACTGCTTTGCTGCTGTTGCAGTTCTTTCTCTATTAAATAATTTAATGAACAGCGATAAGTAGGCCTACATTACAAAGATCGTATTAGGCCTACTTTGAATGGCTAAACTAGCCTGTATTTACTTTAGCCTTCTACTTGATATGAAACATATTCAAATTGCTCACGTTTTTCTTTGCTCTGCGTGTGTTCGCGTAGCACACTCATGTTTCCGCGAAATGTGTCTTCTTGGATTCCAAAGTGAATCTTTACTCACTGAAACCGTGTCACCACATGGTTCATGGTTGAACTTGCTCTACATTGTTAGTATCTAGTTTTTTGTAGTAATGGTACACTTGTATGACTTCCCGGTTTCCTTTCTAAAATATTTAGTGAACTCCATCTCCAACGAGCTTACAATGGCCAATATTTGAAATGTACCGGTCGTGGTTGTACTAGGAAGAAATGAGTGGGTTTGGGCATGCCTCAGACTCGTGGTGTGAGCGGTATCGGAGCGAAACAGAGCGGCCGCTCCGGCCTCTAAATAAAAAACCGCTCCACGCTCCAGCAAAATTCCATCCGCTCCGCTCCGCTCACTAGCTCACAAATGCATATTTGTCGGCCCACTCTATGATAAATTCACGATTTTCGGAATCCACCTTTCGCTTTTTGTTTTGTCTTTTTGTTTGGAGCACGCCATGCTTTTTTGCTTGCTGAAGATACGGGCACCGTTCGCAAATCTGACTGCGTTGTACCTAATGACGACCTGCGTGAACCGAACGGACCCGACAGACTGCGGAGGAAGCCCTCGCAGACCTCACACTCGCGCTAACAATGAGTTGTTATAGTGATGTTACGTCCGCTAATAGGACATTTAGATTGGGCACGAGGTGGATAGGCTTACGTGATTGGAATCACATCCAGAAATCACACGCCAATGAAATCTCGCTTGGATCACTATGAACATTTTTAATAGACCTATTGATTTTTGTCTCGGTCCGAATTTCATTGCGTTTGAGTCCGCCAATTGAGTACCCCTGATATATACCATATTATTTGACTTTTAATTTTCGATTTCTCAAATAATTTTCTTCGATGTCAATCTTTAATAAAAAATAACTAGTCCTTTTTTTTTTTTTTTTTTGTAATCTCCCTAGCCTTTCTGCAAAGGTTGGTGGACCAGGACAACCACAAGTTTGAGGAGTGGTGCACAGAGATGGCGGACATGAGGAAGCAAAGCGTGGACAAGGGCAAAGCCAAGCACGAGGAGGTCAAGGAGCTCTATGAGCTTCTGCCAGTGCAAGACGGTCAGTCCAACACTCCCTCAGCCCACCTGTCTGGAAGCACTGATGTTGGAATAGAGAGAGGTGCTGTTTGTCTTCAGAGCCCTTGTATCTTTTCAGTGTGACGTTGGCTATCATAGCATTTTTTTTTCCGATTGATTCTGATTTCTGAACTTATTCAAAATGTTACTGCCGGCCAGCTGTGTTGTATCATGCACATTTATCTGTTAATGTTAATTTAACTTATTGCACAATAAATTAAGTTAACATTTTTTATACATGATATGTAGGAAGATTGTGACCATCCGAACATAATAAAGAGTCACTTTAACACCTTAAATCAAACGATGGTAATCGCATTACCACAGCTTATTAACATTTGTTATGCCACACACACACCAGGGAGAGTGATCACACGGCCGCCATGTCAACTGATCACCTGCCCATTCGTTCTGTATCTGCCGCTGTCGTAGTGTGCTTTAGTGTTTTGCCGTGGAGCGCCAATACCGAAGAAAACATCTTTCGGTGGCAGTAGAGAGAAATGACCCTTCCCGCCCCCCTCCTTGTAGGCCAGCCATATGAATTTGTCCCCCTGGAATGGCTGAAGAAGTGGCTGGACGACTCCACCGCCACCAAAGAGATGGACAACTCCCTCTTCCTGTGTTCACACGGCAAGCTGCACCCCGACAAGGTGGGGGAGGCCAAGCGCGTGTCCACGGCCGCCGCAAAGATCCTCTACCAGCGCTACGGCGGTGGGCCCCGGCTGGACGGTGCGTCCTGACATGTCCACCACGTGTAGCCCATACCGAGACAATGACCCGCAGGGACTGGACTGGACATTTGTGTATCTTCTTCATTTTTCCACGCTTTTTTTTTTTTTTTGTAATGGATTTCAGACCTGTAGAATGAGATGCAAAATGATTTGGCGGGGCGGGCATTGGTGATGTATCCCCCTGCATATAGTTTCACTGTGTGTTTGTGTGTGTGTGTGTGCGTAGGATCCTCTCTGTGTAGGGAGTGTGTGAGCCAGCGCTGCAGGGTTCTGCGACTGAAGAACCAGCTCAATGAGGATTATAGAGAGGTCACCAACCTGGTGAAACGCACACTCAGGTGAAAAGGCTCATCTTGTATACGGTTTTGTGGTGTGCAATTTTCTGAAATTCTGTAACTATAACAGATTTTTCTTATTATGTTCCCAAAATGCAACAGCCTCAATATTACAACACAACTCGTGAACCGATGTGTTTCGTGTAGCCTTTTGGTTGATGTTTGTAACTCTAGTGTGTGTGTGTGTGAGTAGCAGTGAGGAAGGCTACTGGGTCGGCAAGTCATCGCTGCGCAGCTGGAGACAGCTGGCCATGGAGCAGCTGGAGGAAGATGAGCAGGAAACCATGCATGGCAACGGACAGACTAACGGACAGGCGTCACACAGCAGAAATAATAAAGGTAGGTCTTGGGATGTTCAAGGTTAAATACAGTGTCTATGAGGAACTATGGGATCCACGTGGTATGTGTTAGACCGTTGGTCATTGTGGCCATAATCAAAGTCCCTTGTTTTGATTGTTTTGGTTAAATTGGTTCATTTCAGAGTATGGCCCACATATTGCAGAAGACTCAGAGGAATCGATGAAGACTTTTAATGAAGACATCCTCTGCACACATGGTACAAACATGGGGCAAACACGCCCACGCACACGCACACGCACACGCACACACACACACACACACTTTTGTGCTCTCTGACTCTAAGTCAAATTTGTGAAATGGTACAGGACACATTTGAGAAGGTAATTGAGAAATGACCAACAAAAAGTTGCTGTAATGTAGTAGTATTAGCACCAGGGAGCCAACTGCCATGTGGGTAAATCAGCTGTGCCTGTTGTGGTGTTGTCGGGGGCAGGGGGTCTGAGTATCCTGGAGACGGAGAGGAGACTTGTGTCCTCGGAGGTATGGACCAAGGTTCGTGCCTATTTCCCCAAAGCACCAGAGTTCACCCAACGCCAACAGCCCTGTGCCCAATGCCTGGTGAGTGAACCAGGAAAGAGGTGACATCAATCATAAAACTGAATGTGAAGTGTATATCTATAGATCGTTAATCCCTTGACAATAATGTGTGCATGTTTGTACTGTATGCCAGAAAAGGTGAATCATAATATTGACATTAAAAAGTTGACATTTAAAAGTTAATGTCAATGTGTCAAAAAGCACTTTTTTAGCAAAGGACTGCTGATTCCGACCTCCAAGCAGCTGACTAGTAAAAAGTAAATACAAACTTGGAGAAAGGAAAATTTGCACCACACATGTACACACTTGCTGTACTGTAACACTCCGGCCCTGCCCTCCCCCATGTCTGGCCCAGACACTGGAGCAGGAGGAGAAAGATAACGAGGCTGTGAGCAAGATGATGGCCCAGGACCAAAAGAACCAGCTGCTGAACCTCTTCCAGGAAAAGAACCGACCTATGCTCACCAAGTGGCCTCAGGTATGGAGGAGACTTGCTTCTCCCTTTCCCAACTAAGCTCAGTGGGTAAAAGTGACGTGTTAACTTCATGTCAAACCTGATTTTAAACTTTCTCGGATCCTTGAACCCACATTTTATTCCTCCCCTATACCACAAAAGAACCCTTGTCTACTTAGTCTTTCCTATGCTTCCTTGGGGTATTGTCCTTCCTCGAGCACATCAGAAGGGGAGTTGTAGAACCACGCATTTTTAGGTAACACATGAAACCAGACTTTTATACATAAACACTGAAAGGGTGTTTCAGGATCCTAGGGAGCTCGTCATGTTGATCATGTCAAAGTTTCACACTTTATAAATGGGGAAGGAAGCATTTAGCATCTGCTAAAGGCCCTGTAAATGGAAGGACATTACTAGCATCCCAAATAATTGACTCCTTGACTGACTTAATTGTATTGCACCAATGTTCTTGTCTGTTTGAATGAGCTGACCATATGATCAAAAACACACTGCTCTTGTCATTTCAGGGCACAGATACTCTCTACATTGTTCCAATGTTTTTTGTGGACGAGTGGAAGAAATTCATCAGGTACGCGTTTGATTTCGACAGCTAGAAAAAGGTGAAATTGACAGCGGCATAGTGTGTGGACTCACAGCATGTGGACATTATTGGAACATAGTGTTAGAACATGGTGTTAAAGCCATGTTCTAAGCAAGAGCCACCTGTGTTATTGAACCCGACACTGCTGCTCTCGCAAAAACACAATGCATCAAATCAAAGATGCACTAGAAAAACTATTGTCAACCTTGATTATCTCTTGTTGCTATATTGTCACGTGGCATTCCCTATTTGAGACCACTGAGTGTGAATGAATGTGACTACTGTCACCTCATATGCTGACTTTCAATCTGCCACACAGGAGGCCAACCAAATCATCTCCAGTATCAAGCGTAGGCAACAGCCTGCTGCTTTGTCCCCACGGTGGCTTCATGTTCACCTACGAGTCCCTGATCAACGGTGACTTTCAACAGTGAGTATCCCTGATCCTAATCTACCAATACGGCCTCCAAGCCAAACCATATTGGATATGCACATGCAACATGTTCTGTCAGCAGCCATTCTGGCTTTGACCAGGATGGCCGGCTACATGAAGATTTATCAGACAGGAATTGTTTTTGTGTGTTAGTCGGGTGAATGAGTCGAGCAGGCATGGGATTGTGTCTTTTGTGATCACATTTAAGTGGGAATGAGTATCCGTGGACAACAGCATTGTTTCAAGTGGTGATGTTCTTCCTGCACAGTGTAGCTTTGCTCTGGCCTAGCGAATGGGAGGTCATCAGCAAACTGTTCATTGTGGACCAGCCAATCTTCCTCCACTGTTCCACTGGCGCCGCACCACAGTACACCACACAGCCTGGTAAATATAGTACAGAATATATTGTACAAATCGAAAATGTCAAAAGATCCCTTCACACAATTTATATGCGAGGCTGAGGTTTGCAGATTTAATGAAAGAAAAATGTCAATGCGTTTATTTTTATTATGATATAATTTTGTGAGTTTAGTTTATTTAACAGGGGCCATGCACAAAGCAAGTATTGGGCCATTGCTGACAACCTTACTAGACAGGGGAAATGTATTTGTGTTGTGTCGTGTGCCCAGAGCTGTGCTGGGAGTGTCGAGAGGGCTTCATCTTCCAGCAGCAGCGGGACCTGAGGGAGTACACACAGGCTACCATCTACGTACGCAAGGTGGTGGAAGACAAAGCGGTAAGTGTTTTACCGTCTCACTGTCACCACTTGCGTTGTGTGGCCTAGCATTAGCTTTGAACCACTCTTGGTGGTGGGCATCACTTTCAACATTGAATACTAGCAGTGGTTAACCTAGCAATTGAAATGCTTGAAACTTGTTCTGGTGACTTTCTTACTGTATTAGCAGCAATGAAATGTTTCACCTTCTTATGACAAATACTAATACTAGTACTCTTTGTAAGTGGCTTTGGATAAAAGTGTCTGCTAAATGTAAATGTAAATGAATACAAGACTAAAATGAAACAATGACTAGGTTTGAAATTATTTAAAAAAGAAAACTATATTATTTTCTTTATACTATTCACTGTATAGTCAATACCATAGTATTTCGTCATTCAAATATTCGTCCTCATCTCATGTCCATATCAAATCACTGTATAGTGTCTTATTGTCTGTAAAGAAAAACGAAGCCTGTGCATTTTTACAACCCTAGCAATCGCAAATTGAGATAAATCACTAATCAGTTATGCATTATGTAATAGGTAGCCTAGTAGCTGTCTACTAAAACATTGTCTTTTTTCCTAAACATTTGGATCCAGATGACCACATTGTTCTGCTGTGTTGATGTATTTACCATATAGGTCGTAAAGGAAGCTGCTCCTGAGCTGAATGCCAGCAGCTCAGAGGCAGAGCCGGAGGAGGATAAGGAAGAGCTCCCAAAAGCAGATGGAGAGGGTGAAAGTGACTTCAACCAGGTGAGTGATAACCACACCCGCATTGTCTCACCGATGGCTAGTAAAACAGTTACCTTCCATTTGAACCATTGTTTCAAGCCGCACTAACTTGGAGAAGAGGGTCTCTTGCCCGCTTGTTTGACAATGTTCACAATACTATTGCCAAACATATGGGGGGAGACTGCACAGCAGCTGGGCCGGAAGCCAGGATTTGTGAAGGGTGAAGTTAAGCAGTGTTTCCTGTGTAATTTGGGAGTGCAAGACGACGAGAGATTTCAGAAGACGATTTAACAAATGTTTTTCGACAGTGGGGCCAGTCTACTACACATGTTGGATTTGAAACCATTACCGACACTTTCTGTCTGGACGCTGGTGTCAGGACAGGAGAATTTAGCTCGTCTCACAACCGGCTATGGGAAGAGCTTAGTTTACTAGCGCACTAGTTCACTGTTGGCCAGAGAGGGATAGCCGCCTCGCCGACCTGCGATGTCGCTCCGGCCCTGTAACCACCCTCTTCCTGCAGAGCGAGGACGGGGTGAAGCGTGCGAAGATGAGCGACGGCAGCGCCGCTACGCTCACGACGGGTCCCATCAGCATGGCCCGATCAGGCAGCATCAGGAGAAGCACACGGCACAGGAAACTCAGAGGCGAGAAGGCTCTCATTGTCTCAGCCAACCAGACACTTAAGGAGCTCAAAATACAGGTGATTACACACTGCAAACACAATGACTTTTGTGCAGAATATGCATCCGCCTGAAAAAAGTGCAAAAAAAAACCTGAAAGAAGAACTTGATGTATACTCTGATGTGCATTTTGTTGACTTAACCGTTTCATGGTGTGTACAATGGCGGCTGAAGATTGAAAGTCACGTTGAACTGTCTGTATAAACCTGAACTATGTTTTAAGTCATTACCAGCTCAAGCGCTTACGAAATGCTTTGTGTTTTGTAGATCATGCACGCTTTCTCTGTGGCACCATTTGACCAGAATCTCTCCATTGAGGGAAAGGGTCTAACTGACGATTCAGCTACACTGGGTAGTCTGGGAGTCATCCCTGAAAGCATTATCTGTCTCAAGGTAGGGCTACTACCGGAAACGCCTACCAGCTTCAACTCATCAATTCGCTGGCTTTGATAACAAATGTTAACGATGCTTTTTTTACTTTTTGTTGTGGAAAGAAACATTCTTGAAGGCTATGAGGTTGCATTGTTTCTCATGGTTTTGGGGTCGTTTCTTGATGCAGGCTGATGAACCCATAGCAGATTATGCAGCCATGGACGATGTCTATCAGGGTAAAGGATGCTTCTGCTTCATCTCAATAAATGTAATAAGTAAAAAATAATGCTATTGTTGTCTAATAGTTCAATTCACTTGCTTTTTCTCAGTGGGGATGCCTGAAGAAGGATTTAAAGGTAATCCATTTTTTGTCACAAACCCCAACATAACAACATCTAATTTTCAATTATTTTAACTAGATTTCTCAATTGTTCCTGTAACGTATTTCTTACTGCAACAACCTTACAGCCTTCTATCATGTATTATTATTATATTCAAAGTACCTGATCTTGATCCAATAGACCCTTTAATCTGTGCATGTTTCTGTGTATATTTCTGCAGGCACTGGGCTTCTTGGTCACTGAGGGGAAAACCTAAGCTATGCTTGAAGCAGAAGATGAACGAAAATCAAAAAGCTTGAACTTGTCAAGTGTCCATACACAAGTGCTTTAATTTGTTCTGACGATTATTTTGTTAAGTTTAAGTAGGTTTATATATATATATATATATATATGTATATGTATATGTATATATGTATATGTATATGTATATGTATATGTATATATATATGTATATATATATGTATATATATATATATATATATATATATATATGTATATGTATATATATATATATATATATATATATATATATATATATAAACTGTGA
>OMKI01049601.1:23858-40570 GCA_900302315.1 Phycis blennoides
ACTGTTTTTCTGTATATTCAAAGAAATTGCTGGCTTTTGATATTTAAAGACCCTATAACATTTTTATTTAAAGACCGTGTTAGGTTTTCAAGGACTTTGTGATAGTGGTTTTTGACCTTATTAATAGAAACGGGTTGAAGAAGATAACATTTATCTTCTAGTCAGGAGCTTGGCGCCGTAGTTCTGTCACTTATGAGAGTAGGTTGGTCTTAGACACCTGTTTTTTTATTTTATTATTATTGTAATATGACAAAATGTAAGAAAAAATATTATTTTAGAGTTGTGCTATTGAATAAGCAAGTGCTCCCAAGTTGCAGTGGCACTCCTGTTACTGCTAATTCTTCCAACCATGTTAAATAAATGCACGAGTAACTGTTAAGTATTAGATATAAACCGCTTTCCATGTTTGAACATTTATTACCTCAACAAGTAAATTAGAATTATACTCATGTGGCATTTAAATCTAGCTCCACAGTGTGTTAATGGTGATTCCAGCGGGATGGTTCATAAGTTCACTTAGTTGGTCTTCAATGAACTGAAGACATGCTTCAGACAGTGCTATACTGCTCTCAATTTCATATTGACAATAAAGATATTGTTTCCAAAACATGTCACAATTGTGTTATTCCATTCGCCATGTTAAATTCACTGCATAGATAGGTCTGTGGAAGCAAATAACAGGCTGGGAAGAAGTGTTTATAGTGAATTAATGTATTTACATTGTCAACTTGTCATAGTACTTTAAATAGCTTACCCTGCACATTATTTGAACTACATTCAATGAGGTGATCAAACATACACTCCTGAATTCTAAAATCTGCATGTGCTTAGTGCAAATGTAATTAGTTTAGTGGACACAAATGGCAAGACCTGGAAGAAGTTGTGAAGTTGTTACTTTATTATTATTTATTAATAAAATATGTAATTTTTATTATCAGCTTGTGGTGACATGTAAATACGATGATTATGATGCCACCTTTTAGATAAAGAAATACAATTTCTATTTGTGTGAATGTCGATTATTTTCTTTATCTTATCTTATCTTATTATCTTTTTCTATTTATTAAAAAAGCGTTCATCAGTAGAATATTGTCATTTTACGCATGCGCGTTTTTTTCTTGCCCTGTGTTTTTTTCATGAATGACGCCATTTTCAAAAGACCGAAGCTTTATTGGGAGCCTACAACTGTTCATCGATGAAGTTTAAATAAAGAATCGGAACGTTTGAATTACAAGGTAAAATGGAGCGGAGACGGGTATTGCGATACAGTCTTTTGTAAAACGTTTTGTTAGTCTCTGAAAGTAGTTATTGTAGCGGTATCCGACTTCATTCGACAGTAGCTGCAGAAGCTAAATCAGTATTCAACCTTCCCACACAAGTGGGTAAACTAGGCCTGTTAAACTAGTTTGCACTGCAGCATACGACAAGCTCGTGAGGTCGAGCTATAGTTGTATTTGTTGCCATCTTGTCGCACTTGCAATGGGCTAAGCCAATCCAAATAAACCCATAACCACCAGACAATTTATCTTCGTATTTTCACCTCACTACCAAACATGTCCGTCAATGTCTTGTATGATGTCCCCCTCATTCTCCTGGTCTCTCCCAATCAAAATAAGCTGAAATGGTTGTTCATAAAACCATCATACAATACATTCTTGTCCACTCTGTAGTCACACAGGCATGGATTTGCCAAATTACAGCAAGCAGCTAATGCAGCAGCTGTGGGCCTTGAGGACGGAGGGCAAATTCTGTGACTGTACCATATTAGTGGGCGACATTCCTCACACCGCACACAAGTTGGTCCTGGGTGCTTCCAGTATGCTTTTCAGGTATATCCTCCCCAGCACGTGTTTCTGTTGATGGTTTTTAATGGAATCAATGCTCTTGCTCTGCATTCATTAAGGTTTATTAAAACACATTGCTTATTGTAAATGGTAAAGAGAACATGACCTTGAGCTCGTCATTTTGTCTGTTGAAAGCAATATATGCTAACCATGACCAAATTTCAATTGGATTTTATTTCACCACTTGAATTGCGTTGAGTGCTGTATGCTTTGCTCCCCTCAGATCTCTCCTAGAAAGCTCTGACACCATCTCCATTGACACAGCGGTGGTGTCGTCAGAGGAGTTCGCCTGCCTGTTGGACCTGGCATACACGGGCAAGCTGCCTACGGGAAAGCACAACGTCAGCCGCATCATCGCCTCCGCAGACAGTCTGCAGATGTATGACGTGGCCGTGGGTTGCAAGAACATCCTCAGTAGACTCATGGTGGCACAGCCCAGGCCTGCTGCTGCCGCCAGCCAGGCCCAGGCTGAGCCTCAGCACCAGTACCAGGCCCAGGCTGAGCCTCAGCACCAGCACCAGGCCCAGGCCAAGCCTCAGGACCAGGCCCAGGCTGACCCTCAGAGCCAGGCCAAGGCCCAGAGGGTCAAGCCAACCACAGCTCCCGATGCATCTCCAGATCCAGACCAGGGGCAGGAGGAGGATGTGAAGCCAAAGCTGGAGAGCATAGTGAAAGCAGAAGAGTCTGTTGGCCAGAGTGGGCTTGCTGGGTCAAAGAGACACGGAAGTGTAGAGGCGCCAAGCCCTAAAATACCTCGTATGGATGTCCCGGCATCCCTCGGTGGGTTCCTCAAGCAAATTCAACTTTACGTTGAGGGGTCAAATTATGGCACAGCTTGATGATGAACTCGGGAGTATTATAGTATTTAATTATTATTAAATATGTCTCATCAATTGCCTTTACCTGGTTTAGCAAATTTGTTCCAGCGGTTTCAACTCATATTCATATTCATAACTCATAACTCACATTATCATCACCACCCACTACTAATGCGCACTACAATATAATATAGATGGCAAACACATATGGCTTTAATATCAAATGACTAATGCTGTCATAGTTCTATCAAGATATATATATTTTTTTTAAATGGTGGATTTTTGTTTCGTTTTACTGTGATAATGGACACTTTGACTCCATTGAAACAGACCAGGAGGTATGCGGGTCCCAGCCACTCGTCCCTGGTGTGAAGGAGTCTGTGGAAGTGGAGCCTGCCGTTGGCTGTGTTGTCCCAAAGTGTCCCGCCCCTCCTTTGACGTCCGACGCTCTGCTGGAGCGCTCCAGGGAGCTGCAGGAGCTCCTGGGTGGCGTGGCGTCCCTCGCGGAGCTCCTCACTCAGGCCGTGGCCTCCGGCCTCGATGACCGGGAGAGAGAGGTAAAGCACCAGTGGTGTGTGTCCAGACTTCGTTTTGAAGGGTGGCAAAGGATAACACGGGGGTGTGGGTCGCACTGTATTCCATACACGTGAACATTGGTTTAACTAATTCATTTGTATTTTGGTAGAGGTGGCACTTGGGATTAACCTTAATCAAGTTGTCAATCGTTTATTATCAAATGCGCAGCATCCCTTACAGTCATAATGTACAATGAAATGTATTGGATGAGGCCCGTTCCAACATGGAAGGAAAATCAATGAAAAAAATGAAATACAATAAAATAAGGGACTCACAGATTTAAGTAGGAGCAGCAATGGAGAATGAAATAAAGCAGCATTGGAGAAAATATAAAGTGCATGCCATGTAAGTATTATACATTATACTAGTGGAGATTTATACAGCGTTGATGGTAGCAATGATAATCCAAAGCTATAGATACAGATGTGCATGTGCATACAAGTATTATACATAGTGTCGGAATATACACTCCCCTCCAAAAGTATTGGAACAGTGAGGCCAATTCCTTTTATTTTTGCTGTAGACTGAAAAGATTTGTGTTTGACATCAAAAGATGGATATGAGACAAGCGATCAACATTTCAACATTTCAATCATTCATCATCACCACGAAAAGTTGCTGCTTCATCGAGCCCCACCCTAGTGGAGTGGCCAACCTAGTGTTGCGCTACCCTGACAGCTCAGATTCCCCACCTTGCTGATGCGCACATTGCAGGTTTGTTTGGCGTTCTTTAAACAAGCCAAGTCTAAGCAAACATTTCAATCATCCATAGATGGAGGAAGAAAGGGATAAAGTCATTGTCGGCGTCCTTTGCCAATTGTCAGCGCTGTCCGGAGCTTTACAAGTTACGTTCTTCTCCGCACTGCATTGTGAATGGTTCATCGAGCCTCCAGGTGCTTTGCTGAATCAGCTCATCATGGGTTCCACGCCATGCGCCTCTGTTCTGCCAGGTGGTGCAGGAGTGCTGCACAGAGAAGGCAGCGCCAGAGGCCACGTCCCAGCTGCTGGTCTCTAGGCTGCAGGAGGGGCTCCTGAGCAAGGCTGGGATGCTAGCAGTGCTCGCCGCTCTTCAAGAGGAGTCGCCGGCCTCGTTTCCGGCCGGACTGCTCGCACTCCTGGAGGAGGTGGAGCACACCGCAGGTATGTGTGTTCTGCAGAGAGAGTTCAGCGGGCGAGTGAAATACGCTTGACGAGAAAAGGAATGCAAACACTGCCAAACTGCTCTTTTGCACCTGCACCTCCAATCATTTGTAACTTGAGAGGACAAAACATTCCCATTTGTCTATATGTGTAGCATAAAGTTTAGAGGCATGGAAATTAGGAGGGGGAAATTAATGCCTAGACCTTAATCAAAGTTACAGTCTCATCAGGCTTCACAGGCCCACATTATACAGCAGCCCCTGAAAGCCAGATTAAACGTCCTGCACATAATGCAAAGATAGCCATGCTACTCAGGGACTGGTCCAGCAGGGAACGGCCCGTAGTGCTGCCACCTAGTGTATGTACATGTGACGTGTTAGTATAAATGCTGGCAGCTGTGCAAATATCCATGTTGTGTGTCAAAATGTGACATGCTATACACAAAACTGTGCATTGAGCTTAACCCTAAAGCCCCATGAAGAGCAAGGAAAAACCTCCTTAATTATCAAAGAAGAAACCTTAAGAAAGAACCCAGCAGAGGGGTCCCTCTTCCAGGGATGGCTAAGAGTATAACGGTTGTCATAATTGGCCGATATAATGGTCGAATAAACAAGCAATATAGAGGTTAGGTTAAATTATGTTGTTCAGAAATGAAAGAAAGAGTTAAAAATCCACCGTGAATGTGAGCTTGTCTGGTTAACTGGCAACTAAAACACATAACACGTGGAGGCTGTCATGAAGAACCTCAATACAGAGAGTAGTAATCCATCTTTCTTTCCCCTCAGCCTCACTGTGACCCGGTTTCCCTTTTGTCGTCACAGTCCATACTCCAGGGACCAGGGACCAGGCCGCAGGAAGCGACGAAGAAGACAAAAAAGAGGAAGACGACGAAGACGACGACGTCGACGACGACGAAGACGACGACGAAGAAGAAGACGAAGACGGGAGCGTCAAGGAGGAGGCCAAACCGGTGGCCGCGGCCGCCGCTGCTGCATCGGGCGCCGACGTGGACAGCCCCCCGCCGCCCCAGCCCTACTCCTGCTGCTGGTGCAAGAAGAGCTTCGCCTTCAAGTGCCGTCTCCGGAATCACCTCAAGTGCTGCTCCATGTCGCAGGAGCACAAGCTGCAGTGTCCGCAGTGCCCCGAGTGCCTGCCCTCGCTGCGGGCCCTGCAGCGGCACCGCATAGAGGCCCATCCCACACCGCGGGCCAAGAAGAAGGTGGCCTGTGACCTGTGCGGGCGCACCTTCGCCCACCCTTCCGGTAGGACGGCCTTTAGCAGTAAAAACATAGGATCTTTGTTTTCTTTCTTTCTTAGGTTTTAACCACATTACTGACTTAAAGTTAAAGTGCCACTGAACCCAAAATTTTCTTTTTTTGTTTTGTTTCACTGTCTTCATATATCTTGATCCTTATATCATATGATCTTGATCATGGTATGCCATGTTGTCACCATTACCTGTCTGGGCCTGACCGGCCCATGTGAACATTCTAAGATAAGATAAGATAAGATAGTCCTTTATTAATCCCCCGTAGGAGAAATTCACAAAGTGACCAGCAGTGCAAGAGGAATACATGTTTCTATTCTATTCTGCGCCGAACCCCCCCTGTTCCTTTTCCTGATGTCCGAGTTATATTTTTTAGAGGTTCTTTGACACCATGAGAAAGTGGCGGGGGGAGGGTACGCTAACGCCACTGTGTGTTTGTATGGATATTTGGAACCTCCATCTGGCAAACACTTAATGTTGATTGTGGTGTCTTGAGAGAGGGTTGAGCTTCTGGGACACTTATGGTATAACATAACATTTGCTCGCTCATTATAACAATCGTACTCCACAACGTGTACTAGCGAAAAAATAGGTATCACAAAGCTGGCGTGAGCCGTAACCATGACGACATCACATACCGGGGTGGCAGTAGCTAGTAGGTAGTAGGCAAGTAGGTAGAGCAGGTGGACAGAGCGGGGTCCCCTAACCGTAGGGTCGGCGGTTCAATCCCCTTGATCCCCCTCCTCCTCCAACTGTCCACATGTCGAACCCCACAGATGTACTGATTGTACGTCGCTTTGGACAAAAGCGTCTGCTAAATGCCCCCTTTACCCTTTACATACCCCTCCTTCCTTGAACTGCCCAGAACTAGTTGAAACTGGCCGATTCCTGATCGGATTAATGGTCGTCGGGAAGGACAGACAAACAGAGACTCCGTTATAGTCACATGTCCTGTCTGGGATCAATAAATGATCCATGACTCATAAACACTCAAAACCTACTTGAACTGTTTCGTGCAGGTATGATCTACCACAAGCGCACGGAGCACTTTGAGGAGAAGCCGTTTGCGTGTGACCAGTGTGGCGCCAGGTTTGCCGCCAACTCGTCCCTGAAGAACCACATGCGTCTGCACACGGGGGAGAAGCCCTACCACTGCAAGCACTGCGACATGAGCTTCAGCGTGGCTGCCGCGCTGGCCTACCACACCAAGAAGAAACACTCAGAGGGTACCGCACACACACACACACACACACACACACACACACACACACACACACACACACACACACACACACACACACACACACACACACAGGGTACCACACACACACACACACACACTCACACACACACACACACACACACACACACACACACACACACACACAGGGGCGGCAGTAGCTCAGTGGGTAGAGTGGGTCATCCACTAACCATAGGTTCAGCGGTTCGATCCCCTTGATCCCCCTCCTTTAACTGTCCACATGTCGAACCCCACAAATGTACTGATTGTAAGTCGCTTTGGACAAAAGTGTCTGCTAAATGCCCCTTTACCCTTTACACACACACACACACACACACACACATACACACACACACAAGCGCAACCATATGAGCCTCAGCGTGGCACCTGCCCTGGCCTACCATACACACACACACACACTCTTTCAATTTTCACACACTGAATCCACAAAAAGTATTCATATTGTACATACATAAGCCAAATATGTTTATGGATGTTCAATGTCTGTGTGTGTGTGTGTGTGTGTGTGTGTGTGTGTGTGATTTTTTTTTTTTCAGGCAAGATGTATGCCTGCCAGTACTGCGAGGCCCTCTTCGCCCAGTCCATTGAGCTGACCCGTCACGTGCGCACACACACGGGGGACCGGCCCTACGTGTGTCGCGAGTGTGGCAAAGGTTACAGCCAGGCTAGCGGGCTCACAGTCCACCTGCAGACCTATCACAGTAAGTACACACACGTCGTGCACGCACACACGCGTGGGGTGTGTGAGCAATCAATACATTTTTATGTGAAATTGACCAAATAATGATTTAAGGAAAATTTTACATTTTATATATATATATATATATATATATATACACAGTGCATTCAGAAAGTATTCAGACCCCTACATTTTTTTCACATTTTGTCGCAGCCTTATGCTAAAATAATAAAAATCCGTATTTTTCCTCATCAGTCTACACTCAATATCCTATGATGACAAAGCAACAACAGGATTTTTGACGTTTTTGCTAATGGCCATAAACCCCAGATCGGTGGAGAGTTGCAGTGACGGTTTTCCTTCTGGAGGTTTCTCCCATCTCCACACAGGATCTCTGGAGCTCAGTCAGAGTGACCATTGGGTTCTTGGTCACCTCTCTCACCAAGGCCCTTCTCCCTGATTGCTCAGTTTGTCTGGGCAATCAGCTCAAGGAAGAGTCCTAGTTGTTCCAAACTTCTTCAATTTAAGAATTATGGAGGCCACAGTGCTCTGTCCACCAGGCCTCTGTCTTGGGAACCTTCAATGCAGCAGATATTTCTTTGTCGCCTTCCCCAGATCTGTGTCTCGACACAATCCTCTCTCTGAGCTCTGTAGGCAGTTCTTTCAACCTCATGGCTTGGTTTTTGCTCTGATATGCATTGTCAGCTGTGAGACCTTATATAGACAGGTGTGTGCCTTTCCACATCATGTCCAATCATTTGAATTTAGCACGGTTGGAATCCAACCAAGGTGTAGAAACATCTCAAAGATGATCAAGAGAAATGGAAGGCACCTGTGCTAAAATTCATAGTGCCATAGCAAGGGATCTGAATATGTGATCATTTGGGTATTGAGGGTAGATTGATGAGGGAAAAAAAATATTGAAATATATACTATATGTGTGTATGTATATGTATATAACGTTTAATTACCAAACTTGACCATCTGGATGGTCTCATGAGGTGACGTGTTGTGCCCCTGTTCCAGACATCCTGGAGCCCCACGACTGCCAGAAGTGCCGCCTGAGCTTCTCTTCGGTGGCGGAACACCGGAAGCATCTGCAGGAGTGCCACCCGAAGGACTTCCACAAGTGTCCCAGCTGCCAGAAGGTGTACAACAGCGCCGCCCTGCTGGAGAAGCATAAGAGCGTGCACTTAGGGATCAAGCCCTATAGCTGTGATCTTTGCCAGAAGTCGTATCAGGTAGGCCACAGAGGCTGCTGGTCTCATCCAGACATTCAATAATGTTACTTCTACAGAATCTCCAATTGGATATCAGATGTGGCAAATATTGTTAATGGAAAAGTCTGATGTCAAAAACCTGTATCAAATGTGTCAGATTTAAAAAAAAAAAATGATTTTATTACTTTGTTGATAGAGAAGAGACACATTTGATATGTTTTATATTTTATGTCTAGTGTCAGGTTATTTTGAACCTTTTAATTTTGTTGTAGCTTATGAGTATCTACTGTACAGTAGAAGCAATGGATTGAATTAGTAGTACTTGTTATTGGTTTTGTGATTGAAGTAAAAGAGTGGTATACAGAATCCTTGAATGTTAACATTATTTAGGTGAAATCATTCATGCATGTTAGTTAGTTTGTAGACATTTCAATAGAAAATGCTTTGATAAAAAAAACTAAATTGTGTAGTCCAAACAGTAGTGCCAAAAAGTACCAAAAACATTCCGCTATGTTACATTCACAAGGTAGTTAACAAGAAGTTTAGATTGGATTACCCAATAACTCACTCTACATCTGTAACCATCATTAAATTGGCAATCTCAATTATGTCTGTTTCATTGTCTTTGGCGACACCTTTGGCAATAAGCTGTAATTGTTCCAATAGATCCCAACGGTGTCGCCATTGACACTCAGTTCTTGACAGTCAAACTATTGAAAATGCAAGGGCTTTTGTCAGTGAGCCATTGGCTCAATCACCATTGTGTTATCTCATTCAGGGACCTTTGAGATTGCCACTTTAAGTACGAACTTAGCCTAACACATGGCTGATTTAAATAAAAGCTGTGTCCTATTGGCTGAACAACACATTTACATTTACACCTGCCAACACATTCCATTGGTTCACATCCACTCATCTTCTGTCTGCAGCAACTGTCGGGCCTGTGGTACCACAACCGGACCAACCACCCGGAGGTTTATGCCAGCCAGACGGGCAAGTCACTCAAGTGCCTGGTGCAGTGTGACATCTGCTTCAAGTTCTTCCCCAACACCAACAGCCTGAACGCCCACCAGGTGCTGGAGCACTCTGGTAAGCCCTGCTTCGCCTCCTCACCAGGACCCTCCAGCTCCCTGGCTGTAGGACTCAGAGCACCTTAAAGGGCACCTTGAGTGTCGTCCTCCCCGGTGAATTAATGTGGGGAAAGTGTACAGCAAATCGAATTTCAACTGATGTACATTTCTATTTAAATCACATTATCAAATTGATTTGCTGCATACTTACCCAACATGTTGATGAACTAGCGTCCGTGACATCACCCAATGGCTTACACCCAAACGTTTTGAGGGTGTAGCTTTGACTTCTAAGGAGCCCGCCATTCATTCCAACCAGCAACAGAAGCAATCCCTTGCATGACTTGAATGGCCCCCTCGCACTAGTCTTTGGCCAAAATTCATTAACCTGTGACACGTTTTCTTCAAACTTTCAAACCGGACCCCACAAATGTCCTAATATGGAGATGAACTAACCACTGAGATCCGAACCAAAAAAAGAACAAATGTATTGGCTTTGTATTACTAGAATTAAAGTAGAAAATGTAATTCCGCGCGAGGAATTACTTGTGCATAGGAATGCCCGTAATTATTGAGATACATTTTGTTGAGGTGGGGATTGAACCGCCGACCCTCCGGTTGTGGAACCTACGTGCTACCCTCTGAGCTATGCCATCCAGTTGACAGCTACCAAATAAGCTGCTAAGTATAAGTGCTGAGTATTTCACTAGTTTGGCTAGCTAGTCTGCACTCTCATTTCAAGACATGCACAAAGTTTGACGACAAAAAGACTAAAACACCCAAAACCGGAGCAGTTACCTTGGCTGTAATTTGAGAAATGTGCCTCAAAGAAGAATTTTACAAGCAAATCGAAGGCAAAAGGAGCAAGGCAGTAGGCAGAGTCAAAAGGCTCAATGTTATGTATGCAAATATCTCACAAAGTATAAAGTTGATGAAAATGAAAAATACATAGCACAGGTACACGGAAGTAGACCTTTGTAATACAGTTTGAATTAAATCTCGAGGTTCAGTCGTTTAGCCTCCAGTAATTGCATAGATTTGGTGTGAAGAAGAATAATATGCGAAAGGCGATATCTAGATTGTGCATAGTTCCTATGCACAATAATTACACAATAATTACTTACCATTGACGCCACCTACCGTGAACCACCTGTGGCGGTAGAGGGCCTTCATGTTAACTTAACAATACCACAGACGGTCATGGATGCTGCCTGGTACCGTCCTGCAAGTTTCTCTTAAAGGAAAACTCTGGTGATTAATTCAACGTGAACCCTATTTCGTGATCATTTTGGGTTTAAGTGTCGGACAACAATTGGACAACAAGCAAGAACATCAGTGTACGTCCTCGTCCGCTTAAAGTGCTAGTTCCTTTACCTTTTACTTTATTGCCCTCTGTTTGTTATCGTGTCCAACCAAGTCTTGCTCGAGGAGAACTCTGATTTCTCGTTGTTGTGTTGTTGCAGGAAATTTCCCTATTGTCATTACAATGTCAACTCTCCTTCACCCAAATCATGTAGAGAACACTCAGGTTCGCTTTCCATAGTCCAACACAACAACTTCTCTTATTTCCAGCTCTCAATCACATTTCCACCATTCTCCTCCTGCAACAACTCAACTCTCACTAGATTTCTCCTTGAGCGAGACTTGCTTTTACACAATAACAAACAGACCGTGGCCAAGCCAAAGGTAAAGAAACACATTTAATTTCTCTGTAGGGATCCATATGCGTTGTGTGACACGCCGTCCACATATACCGATGCATACATACATCTCTCCCCGTCTCAGTGTATACATACAGTACATCTCTCCCTATCTCGATGCACACATACAGTACACCTCTCCCTATCTCGATGCACACATACAGTGCATCTCTCCCCGTCTCAATGTGCAGCAGACTCAGCCACTATGGTGGTGCGCTGCCCCCACTGCCCCGCCGTGTTCGCAGGTGAGGAGGAGCTCCAGGAGCACAGCAGCAGCCAGCACGTCAGCCCCGGGGGCACAGCGTTCAGCTGCTCCCTGTGTCCGCTGCTCTGCACCAACCAGCTGCAGCTCCAGGAGCACTACCTGGCCTGCCACGTGGAGGCACTGGTGGAGCAGGAAGGTGGAGGAGGAGCAGCAGCAGAAGGAGGGGGAGGAGAAGAAGTAGCAGAGGAAGAGGAGGGTGCATTTAACTCGGATGACGCGGTAAGAGATCCCGTTACGTTGTTGGAATGGCCACAAAGGCTGTTCTCTGTATGCTTTTGTTTTTTCTTGTTAACTCAAACTATGTTGACACTAGTTTGATATAAAACCTGCAGGAATGATGCGTACATCTGCCACACACTTTGTCCTCAAGAACCACTCCCATCCTGACACCTCTTTATGTGCGCTTTAACCACTTCCATCCAAACAGTTTTTATTCTCTCCTTAAATGGTAACATCAACAAAATCGATCATTAATAGCTCCACGGCTAAACTGACCAGATAAATGATTGTGGGCTCTATGGCTAAAATTGATATTTTAATTTTATATTCTCAATATTTAATTTTACTTCTGCCCAAACGTAAATTTAAATTAGAGGGTCAGTTAGTAGCCATTAAAGCGACAAAATCGGGTATATAACATCAAAAGTGCAACCCTGCCAAATGGGATGATAACAAGTGAAGCACAACAATTCAGGCAGAGCTCCCGAAACCTGTGGTCGCAGGCACAAGCCCGACAGGCATCAAGCTTTTTTCATACTAATGACACATTTACGTCTGTGTTTATGAAAGCCCGCCTTTACTAGGCAATTGCAAGGCATTTGGAAATATCAACAAACAGATGAGCGCAACATGTGCAGGTTAACGCGCGGGTAAATAAAACATTTCAAATCGCGCAGATTTGACTGAACCCGACCCGAACCCAAGCATAATTTCTAAATATTTGTCTGAACCCGACCCGGCCCGTCGGGTACCGTCGGGTCCCGTTGGGCTCGGGTTGGGTATCCATCCTCTACTGCACATTACGTTTTCAGCAGTGTTTATTGCATTATTAGTTCATGTTTTGTAATCAGATAAAAATGTGGACAAATGACACATTGTAATCTGTTAAGATGCCTCTGAGGCACCTTCTTTATGTATGAGTATTGTCATTTGGATGGAGTTGCGTTTTTGTATTGATCTGGGCATTCACATACGGACATATGTCCTTTCTGACTTTCTGACCTTACCTGACCGTAAGACTTAATGTAGGACTGACCAGTGCTTGAGTTTGATTTGGACACACGTCATCCTTTTTTACAAAACCTTTCCCCCCCGTCACCCCACTAGGTGATCCCAACGGAGCCCCTTCTAGACGGAGCAGAGCCTGTTCTCTTACTGGACCAATCGCAGCTGGCTGGTTCTCAGCAGGTGTTTGTAGCCCTGGGAGGAGGGGCAGGAGGGGACTTGTCCACAGACATGGTGGCAGTTAACATGGAGGAGCTGCTAAATGGGACCGTCACCTTCATCTGTGGAGACAAACCGTGAACTCGGCCACTCAGGACTCTCAGATCTTCCGGCAAACATCTCATGATTTCTGCGCATGATTTCTTTAGACCATGAGGGGTATGGAGACGACATGGCAAAGGTTACCTGCTGTGACCAAACACCAAAGTCAAATCTCAGGGATGGCAGCAAACATGTCACAGAAATGGACACTGCAGTTCTGGCCTAACCTGGGTTTTGCATTTCTGTTTTTACCAGAAACTGTGCTCTCCATTTTGTTTGGTTAACATTTAAGTGTATACATTCAGATTGTAATGGCCAAATTAAAAGAAATTGGGGGATACCAGGTTCAGGACAAAATTAAGATTGGTCCATTCTGTCCTTAAGAGAATGCATGTTGAGTATCAAGTTAGTTGGATCAGATTATGCATAAACCAATAGGCTACAATACAGTATGCTGGCAATACATTCAAATACACATTCATCCAGAATGCCTATTTTAGGTGGAGTTCATTCAGAATAAATTGTTTGTGCTCTTTAGCTCAACAGTTGGACGATGGAAGCTTGTCATCAAACTGCTGTATTCCCAGCAGCAACACAATCACATTCAGTCTCGCTACTTACTGCATTGTGAACTCATACAACCCAATGATTTTCTGTAGCCAACAAGATGAATTAGTACCTGATTAACCTGATGAACACATTTTGAAAAGCTCACAATTTTGTGATGTCCATACCGAACACCCATTCTGCTCTGTAACATTCATCCATCTCTACAATACAATAAACGGCTTCCATCAACAACTACATGTGTCCTAGTGTCAGGGAAGCCCAGTAAAGGCTGGCGTGTAGCAGTTGCGTGTGGCTGGCGCAACTGCTATTACTACCTCGTCGGCCATGTTGACCCTCTCCGAGAAAAGGTTTAAAACAGGGTACTACAAAAGAATGTACTACAAATCAGATGCCGGTTCATGCACAAAGTAAGTAGTTTATTGCATAATGCACTATTAAACACCAATGTTTTTTATAACATTGTCCTTTATAGTCTATAGTCTTTTATAGTAATTGTTGCTAGTAGACCTAATGGTGGGGTTGTCCGGGTGTGCAGCTTAGGGTTAGGGGCCGTCTTGGCCTCTTACTTTCCTCTTGTAATTTCCTTATCTTGAGCACATGCTCATAAATGGCCAACTGCCGCAATTCAAGACTAGGGTATAAGATGGAAGAATTTGTGGTGAATCTCACGTTTATTAAGCTGGACAGTTAGCATGGAAGTTAATGGTAGTTGCAGAGCATTTTGACATTCCTTTTCCCAAACAGTGGAAGAGGAAGAAGGAAGGATTGCTCTCCATGTTAGTGGAAAGGAAGCTGTTACAGGTGTACGGGTGAAGTACAGGTGAAGTGGTACGCTTGAAGGAGCAGGGTCTTGAATTGCGGCAGTTGGCCATTTATGAGTATGTGCTCCAGATAAGGAAATTACAAGAGGAAAGTAAGAGGGTCCCGACAGAAGGCAATTTGCTCTCCTTGGCTTAAGTTAAGAGACACCACAGCCATTTGATGTTTCTAAGAATATTTGGAGATTCCAACCTTTTAGTGATCGGGACTTGGAGATGTTTTTTTACATTGTTTGAACGTCCACACAACATTGAGTTGGCCAAAGGCTGTGTGGACGTTGCTGGTGTCTTACCCGGGAAAGCGCAGGAAGCATACGAGACTTTGTCCAATGGGGATAGCTTAGATGATGATGCTTGTTTGTTTGATGTTGTTTGTATGATGTTGAGCTGAGCTGAGGCATATCACCAAGAAGTCAGTGTCCCCTGTTGACAACCTGGGTCGGTCACCCTAGGCCTCGGCTTCCCTGCCCCCACACATTCGACAGGCTGAAACCATAACAGCATTCAAATCCCACCTCAAAACTCACCTGTTCAAACTGGCCTATTCACTGTAATGTTCAGCATACTGTCCACTTGGCTCATCTTCGCAGTATTACTGTTTTATTCTCCCCTCCCACACAGGTCTACCCACCTTATGTCTCGTCTTGTTTTATTCATGCTAGTCATGTCTTTGCCATGACTGGCTGTTTTAACTATTTAACTATCTCCTGCACTGCAAGGTGTCCTTGGATGTCCTGAATTGCGCCCCCAAATAAAATGTATTATTATTATTATTATTAACGCCAGTGAAGCCTCAACGTTTCGTACGTTTGCGGCGTCCATCAAGGGCAGCGACATGCCGCCTGCACCGTCCGCCCCAGAGGTCGATGATATGACAGGGTGACTGTTTTAGGCCCGTGTCATCATCCCGCCAGCCCGTCATCCCTGAAGGCGCCGGTCCAGTCTTTCATCGACTTCACGAGGGCGGGGGGGTGGACCGCCACGCAGGCGAGGGGGGATACCTCGCTTTGCCACCTCCTTTGCATTGATGCCGTAGCGCCGGGGATGCTCAGGCATCAAGGGGAAAAGAGTCCTTTTCTAGCTCGACGATCTACTGATCCTGAGCCGAGGAAGCTGCAAGAAGAGACGCCATGATGGTGACGGATCATCTCTCCTTTCTTGGGCCTCGCATTCATTGGGAGACGAGCTCTCCGCTTCCCTGCTGTCAGCTGGTCTACTGTGGACTAGACTCGTTGCCACGGTGACAGCGAGGCTCTCGCCTCCGCAGCGGGATGCCGTCCTGTTGCCACTTGCCCGGTTTCGTGCTTGCGGAACAGTGACCGCTCTGTCGAGCGTGCAACTCTCGGGGCTGACGGCAGCTGCCCACCTCTGGGTCTGCTCTTTATGCGCAAAGCTGCAGCTGTGATTTGCTCATCAGAGGTTGGGTCCCAGACGGCACAGACTCGGGGTTCTCATTGTGCCCCACTCAGTGTGACTGGACCTGGAATACTGAATACTGGCTCCCCCCTGCAGTTCCTCCAGGGGGTTCCCCTGGGCAGAGTGACATCTTACAGGGTGGTCTTCACGGACGCCTCATTGATGGGTTGGGGGGGACATGCCTCTCTGCTGCACACATAAATGTATTGGAACTTTGCACGGTGATGATACTCCCCATCTTCCGGAAGAGACTCAAGACCCACTTGTTCAGAGTTCATCTAAACCCTGCATAACCTTACCCTCATGCTCTTATTTGTTGTACGTCTTGGCACTTTAATTGCTCTTTGTAACTTAGCACTTTGATTGCTCTTGGTAACTTGGCACTTAGTCAGAGATGTTGTATACTAGCAATGGTTAATCTAGCAATTGAAATGCTTGAAACTTGTTCTGGTGACTTTCTTACTGTATTAGCTGCAATGAAATGTTGTAACTTCTTATGACAAATGTACACTTTGTAAGTCGCTTTGGATAAAAGCATCTGCTAAATGCCCTAAATGTAAATGTAAATGTAAATGATAATGCT
>OMKI01049604.1:4120-14850 GCA_900302315.1 Phycis blennoides
CACACACTCACACTCCAGAGTGTTTCTTTGCGAGGCGACAGGCCTGGTTGACTGGTAGCTCTAATCTTCTACGTGATTCCTGTGTGAAGGTAACCGAGGGCGTGTTGTTACGTCATGTTACGTGACATTGTACGCCCCACGCTCACCCCATCGAGAGGACTACAGACAACACGAATGAGCCTTTTGTTACCACCTGCTGACAACCTAAAAACGTTCCTATTCACCCAGCCTTGACAAAAATATAAAATAGGGTCCAATCAGACAGCAGGCAGTATTTCTGTCTGTATGTATGTATGTGGTTCTTTCCTGCCCCATTGCATCCTGTGTACATACGGTCAAGATGGCGGTTCTGTCTGGAGCGGGTCACTGTTCATGGCACCGAGATCAGGGCGCGTACCTGTAAATACGTGTGACATGTGTGTAGTGGAATGACTGTTGAACCACGTTATTTTTTAAGTTAACATGCTGTGTGTGCGTAGGTGCAGGCTTGCAGTAGGCGTAGGAGGATGTTGACGTGAAGTTGTGGTGAACAGAACAAAAAAAGTTGGTGTGCCTTCGTTTGATGACAAGCTGTCGCTCACAAAAAAAAAAAAAAGAACGTAGCTAGAATGAAAAAAACAAACCGGACAGAGCAGTTTGCCGTAGCTATGGTGTACATATGTTTCTAGAGTTGGACCCCCCCCACCACGCACGCACGCACGCACACACGCACACGCACACGCACGCGCACACACACACACACACACACACACACACACACACACACACACACACACACACACACACACACACACGCGCACCCAACCATGTAGCAGGGAGTGGATGCATTTCCCCTGAAGTTGTGTTTGCTGGTTCGGTTCTCGTCGGTGGCGTTTGATTTTCACTCCGCCGTGTCCCTCTCTCTCTCTCCGACCGAGAGCACCACGCACGGCTTTGGGTGGAAGATCCCCCGAGGTCTCTGTGTTCGATACCCGGGTACGTCCCCGTCTTGTTTCCTTCTCTTGGCGTAGTACCTTATAGGTTGTACGTGTTAGCCGCGCTGTCTGGGACCTCCTCGCCAGTGAATCTTGGGGTTACTTTGGTATCTCAATATGAGGTCACGATGAGGTCACCAGATGTATCTGACCACAGCCATGTTTGCCCGTAGGCCGGCGAGCAGACAAGCGAGGGAAGTTAGGAGGTGAAATCAGACACTGTAGAATCGGTACTGGCTTAGAGAGGAATTGCTTGATTTATGATCCTTTTTTTCATATTTAACTGAATCCTCCCGTATATATATATCCATATTGTGTTCCTTCCATATAGGCCTATATGTTTCAACGTCATGAATGAAGGTGTTTTGTACCGTGCTCTTTGTGACTGATAATGTGTTGGATTGAATCTCTTTTTTTTTTTCTGCATTACGTGCTTCTCAGGAAGATTGCTGTTTGATGCCTAATAAAAAATATTTTTCAAAAGCAGGTCATCTATGTTCCTCCTGGTTTTCTTTCCAGTTTTTTTTATATGAATGTTCAGCTTTCTTTTCTGTATGTCGTGGGCTTCCATGTATAACTTGACATAACTAATGAACAAGCCTTGACGTGCGCCAGATAGACTGATGCCGTATTGGACCAAGACCCTGAAACACTGAATTATGTAAAGTGTGGTGTTGCGTAAGACACACGCTTGGGAGAGAATATCTACAGGAGGTATGGATGCTGCATGGAAATATGTTTCATTTAGGTCAGGTACATCCAAACAAGTACAACAAGTCTCAAGGCTGAGCTTTAGTAAGTGTGTGCTCAAGTGTGAACCGATGTCTATTATATGTTCACGTAAAGTAAATGTTGCGACGAATAAACAAATAGACTCCCATCAATCACTGCCATTGAACACTGGTTACTTTGTGAGCCGGGTGTATTAAATGTATACATTATACACCCACACTTGTATAACAGACCGCCCTTCTGCAGGGCGCACGTGTGTGTGCATGTGTGAGCAGGGGGGCCACGAGACCGGCCAACTTGGGACCTCTGACTCACGGACACTTTCGCTTTCGCCAGCACGAGGCTCCCGACACGTCAGCGGCTAACGTTTCTGATTCTGAGCCCCGCAAGACAGCTGTTCCCCGCAGCTATGCCCGACCCCCTGCTAAGCTTGCAAGACCCCGGGCTAGAGTTACTCCCCCCCGCAGAATGTGCACTTGACACAAGTTACTCCCCCCACAACCCTCCCCCCTCCCGAAACACTCAGGTACAGCAGAGAGGGAGTGCAACCACTCCTGAACTTGCATCATGCTCTTTTAGCCTGGAGCTGAATCCAAACCAGCCTACCTGTCACGGCCGGTTAGTTTAGCCTCCAGAGGAGCACGAGGAGAGCGTTCTCTTTCTGGACTTGTTTGAAACGTGGGAACACTGAGATGGACACCAAATATTTTGAGTTACAAAAGTTTATTCGGCTTTTTTTATTCCAGTTAATTGGAAAACACAAATGCTGAAAAACTGAATAAACGTTTACTTGGCACTTCACAGCAAAACATTTGCTGTGAAATGAGTTTGGCAAGTGCAGTTTATGTTCGAAGACTTGGCCCCAAAAAGTACAGCCTAAATAAGTCGTCCTGGAAATGAGAGTGATCATTCCTCCACACCATTATTGGCATGAATTGGGATGCATCTTACCGTCTCCAGGTTTTTCAGGTATGTGCTGACAAAATTCCAAGTAAAGGGTCCAGTTTGGTCAAGAGATCAAACAAGTCTGTTGTCTTATACAGACATTAAGCTTTCTTCTGACTTTTCATAACCGAGACATTTTTGTTTGTCAAGTCTTCTTTTCTGTATAAAAAAACTATGTACAATACATTGTTAGCCAGGTGCAGTAGACATAGTAACCCTTTAAAACAGGATTGGGGATTTAAGAGCTTTTTTGCCATCTCTGCTTTTATTTTGCAATTAATACCCATGGCAAACTTCCTCCATCTCTCCATTAATGCCCCAGCTTGTAGTGGTGACTAAATTAGAATCAGCTGGAAGACTACACAGGATGGCATTACACATACGGGGTAATGGATATGGGTTATATTTGCAGTAAGGCGCTAAACCAAGCACATTGGGGGAGGGGAGAGTAAGCCACAGTCAGTTCATCCTGACAACAAGAATCATTGGGAAACGCTGGGACAATCCAATCCCTCATTGAGGGAAAACTGTGTAAATAAGAAATTAACAAAAGTTTAATTTTCTTATAATAAGCTCCCCCAAACAAATGTGCAAGTTTGAAACGCTTGAGGCTGAACGCGGTGGCGTCGTGCTACGGGGGGCACGGCGTTCCCACCACCACCTCGAGGCCTCTTCCCACCAGACGCCACTCGGACAATCAACACTTATTAAACGACACGAAAAAAGAGTTTGTAAACCGTACGCGGTGAGCCGGGGCGGGGGGGCCACGGCGAGCCCCCCCCCGCCGCAGAGAGCTGCCGGTGGCGGAGGTTAGAGGAGGGGCGAGTTACGAAGAGCAGATGCTCTGAGGCGTGTAGCCCAGCAGGAACTCTCCCACGCCGACGAAGTAGACCACCTGGGCGATGCCGAAGAGCGGCGCGATCACCAGGGCCCGGCAGCTGGCCCCCTTCAGGAAGGCCCCCGGGCCCTCCTTCCTCAGGATCTTACTGTCGGGGGGGAGGAGAGAGAGGGAATTCAGACGGGTTCCGAGACAGAAGGACGCCGTGCGCTGTGTGTGTTTGCGGGTTTCTCTCGTCCGCGCTGGGGCGTCCGAGCGTGTTTCAGGGCGCGTTACCTGACGCAGTCCACCACTCCGTTGTAGGTCTCTTCGTTGGCTCCTTTCTTGAGGGACTGGAGCCTTGTCTTCACCACTGCGCCGCAACACAACGTTGAGAGGTTACATCGGCTGAAGACCAAATACACACACGTGTACGCATGTCACTGACTCTCGCGAATATCTAGCGGGGGCGAACGCTACCGTCGAACGGGCTGACGGTCACGGCGGCGATGGAACCGGCCAGGCATCCAGACATGAAGGACCAGTAGAAGGGCACGGCGGGGGACTCGGGCGAGTGGCGTCCGAGCTGGTGCAGGTGGGCAAACAGCGGGAAGTACACCATGGAGAAGGGCATGTCCCTGGAGGACGCGCCAAGCAGCGCAAGCCGCAGATATAAACAAAGCTCCCAACACAAAGCTGTTCCCCCCCCCCCACCCATCAACACTGGAATGGCTGCTCCCCTCCGTAGATAACAGGCGTGCGTGTGTGTGTGTGTGTGGACCCCAAGCTCCTCCTCACCTCATCAGCGTGGCGCCCAGGCCCCTGTAGAGCCCCGGGACCCCCTTGGTCTGCAGCAGCTCCCTGGTGATCTGCACGGCGGACGCCCGGACCGCGTGCGGCGCCGGGCTGCTGGTGTTGTAGGACCGGCTGAGCACCGCGCCCGCCGCGCCCAGCTTGAGAGCCGGCGCCATGCTGGGCACCACCCTCTGCTGGGCCGCTGGGGGACGGGGGGGAAGAACGGAACCAGCCTCACGTTGGGTCGCGCTTGTTCATTCATGCATTCATTCATTCATTCATTCATTCGTGTATTCGGAGTGCGGTGCTTGAATGAGGGGGGGGGGGGGGCCTCACCGAGCCGGCCCGCGTCCTGCAGTTGGATCTTCAGCATTTCCATGGGGGTGGTGATGATGACCTGACACATCCCGGCCCCGCAGCCGGCCAGCATCTCCTTCAGCACCGTTAGCCTGCCACTGGACACACGGAAACACGCAAAACGGGACACGACGGGGTTAGCGTTAGCAAGAGACGCTAACGCTGTGTGTGTGTGTGCGTGTGTGTGTGTGTGTGTGTGTGTGTGTGTGTTAGGATTAGGAAGTCCGTCATTCTACGGTTCAAGCTGCTCACCCGTCTTTGCTTAGCTGGTGGCGGAAGAAGTCGTTAGCAGCGAGTTTGATGGCCTTCTCGGGGGTGACCAGGGTGAGGTTCACGGCCGCCCCTTTAAACACAACAACAACAACAACAACAACAACAACAATGACACCTTGAAGCATTCACACACATTGAGAGGAGCCACACGTGTTAACTTTGGCCAACAGTTAAATGTATTCAATAGTTACACGCTTAAGTATGAAGAGCAATAACAAATATAAGCTACATTACATACATAGGACTATGATTTGTTTGGCTCACGTCAGACGGTTGGCAGACTGAATGTAAAGCCCGAACACGGATCAGCTTACCTCTGTACATGCCAAAGTATCCCTCAGATCTCACCGTCTTGATCAGGCAGTCCATCCTTAACGGCAACAACGCACAGACAAAACGTTCGCGTCACGGTCACGCACGTACCACGTGCAATGTGTACATTCCCCCACACCCCACACACACACACACACACACACACACACACACTGTGTGTGTCTCTTACATGTTCCTGTAGACCTGCTGGCCACTGCGCTGGTTCTGCAGCCGTGTCTTGGCCAGGTCGATGGGGAACACACAGGTGACCCCCACCATGCCTGCAACGCCCCCATTGATCAGCTTGGCTGGGAGGCTGTGGGGGAACACGGCGGCACGCGTGAAGCATTCGTGTGCAACACAAACATTAGCTCAGGAGCAGCACTGTGGTGTGTGTGTCTGTGTGTGTGTGTGTGTGTGTGTGTGTGTGTGTGTGTGTGTGTGTGTGCGTGCGTGCGTGCGTGCCTGTGTGTGTGTGTGTGTGCGTGTGCGTGTGCGTGTGTGTGTGTGTGTCTGTGTGTGTGTGTGTGTGTGTGTGTGTGTGTGTTTCAGAGACATGGCAAACAACAAATAAAGACAATAACAAGAATGGACACACAAACATCTATATCTATATCTAGAAACACAATTATACAAACATCTTTAATATTATACAGTATAATGTGTAATAATCCGGCACGACTACGTGACGTTGGGTCAGTGTAGTCCACTGATACATGGCAAATACAGACTCCAGGCATCTGGGCACCTAAAAATAACTGACAAGAGTAACACTAAATCACGACATGTCGAACTATCACGAGACGAGACCCCTCTCAGCGTACCGCAACCGTGACTGTATCCCAAATGTACACACGACTTTAGAATCACTGACACACGCGTGGAGAGAAAACACGCCAAAGCAGTGAGGAGTTCCTCCGGCACGGCGGAATGCATCCAGCCGGTCCAGTTCATTCATTGCTCCCTGCGGCCGGTTGGCGCCGTGTCGTAACTACTGGAAAGAGGTGAACTCTACCTGATCGGTTGATGCTGGGCCATTGCTTCTGTGAGAAGTAGTAGGTAGTTCGGCGGAGTGGTGGAGGCGGTGGGGGGGGGGGAGAGCAGCCTGAGGGTCCCTGGGAGACACTGAGCAAGACGAGACCACAGCGGGACAGGGGTTTATATATAGGCAGGCGCAGCCTTGCGGAGTGAGCGGCGGAGGCAGAGATCTCCACCCACAATGACTCGCCGGCCAAGAACATTTCAGCGGGACCGGCCGTGTTGCCAGATCAGATTGAGAGTTTCCAGCACAATCACAGCTTAAAACTCGCCCAACTCAGTAGAGACCGGCCCACGTCCTGCCAGGTTTGGGCTGGCAAGGTTTGGGTTGGTAAGCTATTGCAGACACGCACGCACGCACGCACCCACCCACCCACGCACACGCACGCACGCACGCACACACACACACACACACACACACACACACACACACACACACACACACACAGAAAAGCTAGTGTTTAATTGATCAGTAAATGGCTTAGAATGAATTGGTTACAATTAGCTAATCAGTCACAGTGCAAATAGGCTTCATAAAAATGCCCTTTACGTTTACCCAGAAACAAGTAAATGATGATGACGTCAATGTTAGAGGGCGCTCCCTTATTCCTAACGACGATGGTCAATCATGTAGGACTATTTCTCAAAGTAAATGAGTCGGCGTATTATGCCGTGTGGAGTGCGTGGACAGAATTACATTTTGTATGTGTTATTGTTTTCACCATAAGTTCAGAACGCAGAACGTTTCCTCGCCCATCGTAATCAAAAGTAGTCCAATTGGGCGCAAACCCGCAAAATATGGCAACACCGAGGACGGGCGTTCTGGATGTTGCACCGGAAGATTTGGTAGACTTTTCAGAACCAGCGGTTCAGTTATTGAATTTCGGGAGAAAACATTAATATTAATGCATTGCATATTCATTGACAATATGTATTATTATTATTATTATTATTATTATTATTATTGTGATTGTTATTATTATTATTATTATTATTATTATTATTATTATTATTATTATTATTATTATCATCCTATTATCATTATTGTTATTATTATTGTTATTATTATTATTATTATTATTATTATTATTATTATTATTATTATTATCATTATTATTATTATTATTATTATTGTTATTATTATTATTATTATTATTATTATTATTATTATTATTATCATCTGTCACAGAGAAAAAGTGACAAATATCTATATGAATTGGTTTATCTAAAATCAAAGGTTTCTACCACAGAAGAGTAATGGACTTAAACGATGACCTCACTTTTCCATTAGTGTCCAGCTGCAGATCTCCGCCTCGGGCCCACCTCCACCCGTCTCCACCGCCCGGACCCACGGGGGGAAACCACGCGTGGTAAGGTGGAGAGTCACGTCATCCCGCTCCCTCGTTGGTACGTTCAGTTCACATGCCACGGTTTTATAATGCGCGGTGCATTGTTTTATCGCGCTTGTCGTTAATAAATACGTGGGTATGTGTTAACCTCTTCTTTGACAGAGGGATTATCCATCCATAGGGTGAGTATGGGGGCCAGAGGGGCTCCGACGGTGGAGGTGGGCGTGGGGCTGGTGGTAAAAGTCAAAACCTCTTATCGTCGAACCCGGAAAAAAAAAACCTAGACCGCTAGAGCTAGACCGTGTGCTAATCGGTTTTGGGGTTATTTTTTTGTAATCCGTAATCTCGTAAAATAGAGTGGTAGAACCACATGAGAGTAGAACCAGAAGCACATGGGAGTAGAACCAGGAGCCTATGGGAGTAGAACCAGGAGCCCATGGGCAGTGCTCTCAGCAGATGTACTCGGGATGTCGCAACGTGACAAGAAGGAGCATCACTTTGCAGCCAAGGTGCTTGGTTACCGCACAAAAATGGATCTCTATTAAAGGTACAAATAATTTTTTTTTTAAAATGGATCCCCAACGCGCAACAACCAACAAGCATCACTCGGGGGCGTTTGCGCCACGCTTTTGCAGCCCAGTGGCTGCGTTTCAATAGTCGTCCAACGCGCCCCTGCTGAGGGGCGACGAAGCCCCTCTGACGGAGCGAGTCGACGGTGATAAGTCACTCCAGAGGTTATTATCACCCACAATGCACCGCACTTTTCGTGCAAGAAACTATATCCATGGTTAGGTGGCAGTGATGTACGTCTTTCTCCGGTTGCTTACCAACAAATAAGACGATCACATTGAGCAACTAAGATTTATTGCAACGCCAACATGTCGCTTATACACAAGTGTAAGTCCACACGCACATTTTCAGATACTCCACTTTCCGCTCCATTCGTCTCTTATAGCTCCGTGTGTGAGTCTGCGGGTACGTCGGATGCTTTGTAAAAGGCGGTATGGCGGTCAGCCTGCAATCGGATGGAAGTAAACAAAGGCGGGGGTCGTCCCACTTAGAGACCCCCCCGCCGCCGCTGCCCGCCCTCCTCCGCGCTGCTCTCGACGTGTCCTCTGCGCGACGCGCGCAGTGACGTCACGCGAGGGCTGAGGGGAGTCGGGAACCAACGAACTAACGAACTGACGAATGAAACGCAGCCGGCGGAGAGGTAGGCTGTCCGGACGTCCCCCGCCATCGTTAAGACAAAATCTGTTCCATTTTTGTGTGTTGTTACAAGTGTACATTTTCTGTGTCACATGGGTCAATGCAAAAGTCGTGAGTAGGAAAGTCCAAAATAAAGTACATTCCCTCTCTTTAAGTGAGAACGAGAGCCCAGCACCATTGGTCGGTGTGCGTTAGATGAGTGATGTCTCTTGTGATGTACTCGTAGGATGCTGCGTCACCACTTCACCTGTTGATAAGGCGTCGATGAGACACACCTGTCCTGTCTGGACTGAAGGACTGTTCACAGTCCTGCCCCAGAATAAAAAAAAAATAGGACTTTTAAAAAGCTGGAGAAGATCACGTACAAATATAACGTACACATATAACCTCTTTTCTTATGTGATTTATTCTGTAGATCTGCACAATGATTACGTGACAGCAACACATTTTTTTGTTGATGTTTTGTTGGATTTTTAGAATTGTTGGATTTATTGATTGATATAATTCTTAAAATCCTAAAGAGTCGGGGGTCCCTGACCCCAGGGGTGGAATGACTCGAATATACCACAGATGAGAATCCCAAAACAGACTGGACACAGAATGACACAGCCAGTATAACATGAAATACAGCTTGCCAAATAAATTTATTGAATATACCAAAGTTTTTATTATACATATATGGATGTATTCTTTACGCATTTAGTTGCCATTTGTATCGTTGTTAATTGATAAGCAGTATATTAGAATATATATATGCAGTCTATGCGTGGTGTTTATAAAAACGATAGCCTAATACATTTTTAAACTGGAAACTCTTGGAAATCTTAACTCTAAAGACGTAACACAAACATTTCACAGTGGTGTGCATCCACTACACGCGTACAGCCAAAGCACGATCCTAACAGCGCGCCCGTGGAGTTTGGGCACCAGCTTCACAGTTGTCTCTTAATCCGAGGAGATCGTCGAGCCGGTCACCAGAGCGGCCAGATCGGGCGAGTCTTTGCCCTGCCTCTGGTGGGGGGTCCGGCGGCAGCGGTTTGACGGAAAGCGGCTCGGTCGGACGCAGTGGTGCGTGCGTCTGTCACAGCGTCTGCACTGGCAGCGGTGGAACTCGGGGTAATAGACGACGGGGTTGACGTTCGCCGGGCAGCCCACCAGCCGGGCGCTCCGGTACACCAGAGAGCCGGGCATGCAGCCGCGCTGAATCAGGAAGTTCTTGCCCACTCGCCCTCTGAAATTGGTGTCCTGGGAAATGACATCATTGGATTACTGCGAATACGAATGTATTGCGCCGCACCCGAGCTTTGTAATGCGCACAGTGAGGCCTGATCCCCAAATTCAATTAGAGGAAAACCAATAAAAGGAATGGGACACTCAAAATGGATTTGGCAATGAAATTATTCCAGTCTGAAAAGTTTACAGCTCATCAGTCGGACTACCCTATGAATTACATTAGGACTATTTATTTTCTATTAGGATTATTTCTTTCATCTTATGTTTAAATCGTTTTTTTTAAGCCAATGTCAATAGGTTTAAAGACAATTACACTTTGTGTAGAAAAAAGCACTACTCATTCACTAATTAATATATATAGCACATTTCAACTTAATAAACATTCTTTACCTGTGTGTAACAATATCCACTGCAGGTAGTAGTATTTATGAGGACACACTGTTCACAGTCGTTCTTCTCAATCATCAGAGTATAGTTCTTCAGTGTGCATTCACATGACGTGTCTGCAATCCACACGCAAAGCACCACACTTATTAACACCCAAAGGGACATGCTGGACACACACACACACACACACACACACACACACACACACAAAAGTCTTCTCGCGTTCTCTCCGTCGGCCGTCTGCAGATGTTCCCTCTGTGTGAGAGAGAGGAAAAAAAAAGGAAGAAAATGAAATCCCATTGAAAAACTGTG
>OMKI01049612.1:0-15348 GCA_900302315.1 Phycis blennoides
CTTTTTATATTGTCCCCATTGTCTCTGTCAGACAATATCGCTTTCGGTTGAATTGTGCAATGAAGCATGGAGCACTTTTTAGCTGACTAGAAAGTCAAAGCAATTATCTCCTTGGCTCTCTCTGTATGTCTGTGTGCGTGTGCCCGTGCATGTGTGTCTGTGTGCGCATGCCTGCATGCGTGTTGTAGCTTTAGCAACCGCACGTTCCACTTTGAATGCTAATGTGTGTTCATGGACATATGTGCAGTTATGAGTGTGAAGTGAGTTGAGATGAACATGTGTGTTGTGTACTGCATGCATATGTCTTTGTGTGTGTGTGTGTGTGTGTGTGTGTGTGTGTGTGTGTGTTGTGTGTGTGTGTGTGTGTGTGTGTGTGTGTGTGTGTGTGTGTGTGTGTGTGTGTGTGTGTGTGTGCGTGTGTGTGTGTGTGTGTGTGTGCGTGTGTGCGTGTGTGTGTGTGTTGTGTGCCTGAGCTTAGGCAGGGGTGTGCGCATGTTCCACTTTTTAATGCCCTCATCATCTCCAAGGTCTGGAGGAAATGACACACGGGCCCCGTGCCAGAACCAGCCACCACGTGAGGCGGACACAGCCGTAAAGTTCCCCTGAACTGATTCTGAATAACTTTGCTGCAGGCCCAGTGGTGCTAAAGCCACATCGCTGTGAAAGAGAGCTCCCCGTTGGACCATGATTTAACATGTCCTGTCCAGAATCTGACCACCGGACCCAAAAGGTGGGGTGTTTGGTAATCTAGGAAATGATGAATGGCACTTACCCATTATTTAGGCCATAACTTTAAAGCTGCAGAGGGACATTCATGTGTTGTTCTGCCACTAAAAGTGTACTCTACATCAACGCATTTGTCTCTCTGAAGGCATCGCTATCATTCCTGTGGTTTCCCCCCCCCCCGCAGTTGTGTTATTTTCCTCTCACATCAGGAGAAGCAGGTGACAGAATGGTAAACCAGTAAACCAGGGTTTCTGCCTGCATGCGTCCAGCAGTGGTGCAGCGCCGCCGCTGGACTCGTAGCGCCACTGCAGTCAGCTGTTGGCCGCCACAAATACATGTTTTAAACATATCTATCATAGGTGCCGCCTGCTGCACCCACTCAATTGTCCCATTGTCATTATTCTCATTGGAGAAATATTGTAGTAAAATAATGACAGCAAATGTGTGTTTTGCTATGGAAGGATAAAAAAAAACATGATGACACTGTAGATGGCATTAGCTCATGAATGGCTTCAGACCGAATTAAGCAAGTACAACAAAAGCAACGGTATTATGCAACCCATACGATGGGATGGATACAAAAACGTTAGTGTTTGCGCTAACATTAATGCCAAAACAAATGTCCTCATGCACATTCATTGTTATGTTAAGTTGTTATACCGTTGTATGAGACCATTACTGGAATCAGATGTCACACCCAAACCTCTCTGCACCAAAGCACATCAGCACTGTGCACGTGCACATCAACGTAGTGCACCTCACACCCACGTCAGCACCACTGCTGGACAAAAATCACAGGCGAAATTATGTCAACATCTATGTAGCTTGGCTGAAAGCCAAACAAACATTCCTGTTCCTTCTGTGAGCTCTTTGTAAGTGTGAAGTAGAACCCTTTCGTGGCCCTAATTTGCTGCTCACTAATATTTCTCCATGATATATCATAACTCGAAATGGAATGGACTAGATTTACGATTACTAGACACACGAGTTGTTAAATGCAATATGTGCTTTTATTAGGTATTCACTAAATATCTGTGGTTGCATATTGTTTCTTTAGGGTTTAGGTATTATTATTAAGTATTCACAGTGTATCTGTGGATAGCAATTGTTTCTTTAGGATTGAGGTATTATTTTGTAATATTTTTAACTTTGAGCGCCTGGGAATATCTGGGAAAAGCAGGTCCCCAAATAATAATATAATATGATTTGCGGTCAAAGTGAAATGGCCCCACTGCCCACAATACAATTTCTGAAACTTGGTCTAAAGGCCTTATGTTATATGCTGAACATGTTATCTTCTTGGCTACATAATGTCCGTCTGGATAGATTTCTCTGTAGAGTGAAAATTTTGACAAAACTTAAACAACTGAACATAAACAAACAACTACATAACCACTGGCCCAAATCACACAGGGCTTGGGTTAATCTAAAATTGAAAAGGGATTTTTGATTGCTATAAAAATGGCAGAGTTATGGCAAATTCAAAATGAAAATTAGCTAACATTATTCCATAAACCACAAGTCCACTTCAGAAGGGAGCAGGAACTTGAAACCATGCACATAGGCGGCATCTCTCTGAACATGTGTCCAAAATTTGGTGTTGGTATCTCATTCTATGACGTCACAGTGTCAATTATAGTACTTCACACTGTGACATCAGGTGCAAACTTGCCAGGCACAGATAGGACACACCCTTTAATTGGTGTATAAAATTTTGTGTTGATATCTCATTCCATATCATCACAGTGTCAATGAAAGTATTTAATCTGTGCGTAAAGTTCCTCTTTGCTTATAGAGGGCGCAAAATTACACTTAAAAGAACATCTATGTGGGTGAATGTGTGTGTGTGTGTGCGTGCGCGTGTGTGTGTGCGTGTGCGTGTGTGTGTGTGTGTCTGTGTGAGTGTGTCTGGATCCTGGCATATAAACAACACATTATGTTGATGCAACCCACGTAAAATAGCCAACATGCACTGTTAGATTATTTCCTGTTTTTATATATGATTTAACTTAGTTTCCTAGTTTCCTTCCTATTTTCAACTATGCATTTTTCCTGCATATTAAACTTGCCCAGTAGGTAGCAGTAGTAATGCTGCAGATAGAAGAAACTGTAGCAGTAGAGAAGAAGAATGAGAATCGTGCTCAGCAGAGCTGGAGCCAAAACGAATTCAACTACAGGATATATAAAGTGAAAATATGGGATTCAAGAGCTAGTTAATACATTTTCAAGAATTCACTTTTAAGTAGCCTAAGTAGTACAACAAGTAAAACAGCAAAACGTGTCAAAGTTCGAAGGAGGATTCCGTGAACTTATAATTATTTTCTCCAGTGAGTGTTAACTCACCTTAACTTTGCCGTGTGCTTTGCTTGCGTAGTCTGTATTTCATATTAATTTCATATGTATTTCATATTTCATATATCAATTCCAAATCTGGTCATGTTTATTTTCAATATTGATCTGCTATGCAGGTTGGTTTTTTGTTTATGGGAGAATTTGAGACAATCCAGTGGACCGCTAGACATTGGACCGACGAGTGTGCAACCGAGGAACAGAGGGCGTGAAGAGGAGCGCCTCACCGCCATCACAAACTGTTCCAATTCCACGCCGTCTCCGTCGCGTCACACAGATAAGCACTTGGGATGTCACCGCACTTTAAAAGCATACTACCCGGGTAGATGGACTGTATTTTGGGTTTATTTTATCAGAGCTCTGAATAGGTAGTTTTATTTTATATTTTCTCTTTGATTTACACAACTGAAAGGACATTGAAGAAGAGAGTGAGACATCATAAACAGTATGTTGAATGGTTCATCTTTAATAAATGCCCACTATTGTTCTGAGTCAAACTAACAGAAGTGTTTTGATTTTCATTGACACTCCTCGAAAAGATCCTTAGATCTGGTGCATTTGAATATCGTAAGCTAGTCAGGTGCCCCGCCGTACATTGACTTCTAGCCACTTTCATCACCTGTACTAAATGTTACATTTTTATTTACATGCATAATTACGATTGATTTGAATTAATTGCCCCTCCTCTATCTCGTTTTGACTCAAACATCATCGCAGATATTTATCGCTTTGGCTACTTGAGTTCATTCGAGCACGGATATTAAAGTTAAAGATAACATTATTATCTATCTATTATCTATTGGAAATGCTTGTAACTACAACAATTGTTTCTTGGCAGTCAATAAGCCATATCATTCTGTCACCTATATCAACTTCATATCACATAATTGATTTTTATTTTATAAACCAAATATCATCTTGGTTCTACTTGTATTGCTTGTAAGTGTTGTGAAAGGTTTTTTCTAGCTGTTTTAATTTCCATTTATTGCCAGGCAATGCACTTTGTGTTGGTCACTTCGTTTCTTCTCTTAACAGATTGGTCCCAGTTTCTCCGTGCTCAATTACAATCAACCTTCTTGCCAAGCAACACCCGGGTAGAGGGATACAGGTAAGTGCTGTATCGCTTCAAAAGCTGACAAAATGCCTCTTGGCAAGGGTTGGGGATCCGCCAGGGCCGTGCGCAGTAGAGGGGAGGCGACAACGCCACAGAATATCCCCTGTCCCTCTTCACAGGCCACCTCTCCACTTTTCATGTCAGACATCGTCGAGCGGGAACTAAGTGTGAAGGTGTCCACGCCACCTCTAAAAGCGTCCAGGACAGGACAAAGTGTCTTCCACTGCCTTCTTGTACCAGTCTGCCGTCCACGAGCAAAGTGTGACTGCTGTCTGCTATTGTTAAGCATGGACATCACCGTTCAGCAAGTGTGTGTGTGTGTGTGTATGTGTGTGTGCATGGATGTGTGTGTGTGTGTGTGTGTGTGTGTGTGTGTGTGTGTGTGTGTGTGTGTGTTGTGGGGGTGGGGGGGAGGGTGTGTGTGTGTGTGTGTGGGTGTGTGTGGGGGGGGGGGGGGGGGGTGGGTGGGTGTGTGTGGGTGTGGGGGGTGGTGTGTGTGTGTGTGTGTGTGTTTGTGTGTTTTTGTGGGTGTGTGGTGTGTGTGTGTGTGTGTGTGTGTGTGTGTGTTTCTGTGGGTGTGTGGTGTGGTGTGTGGTGTGGTGTGTGTGTGTGTGTGTGTGTGTGTGTGTGCATGGATGGATGTGTGTATGTGTGTGTACATGCATGTGTGTCTGTCTGCATGGATGTGTGTGTGTGTGTGTGTGTGTGTGTGTGTGTGTGTGTGTGTGTGTGTGTGTGTTTTTGGGAGTAAGAAAAACTGCCCCCGTGAACCGCGTGAAATGGGCGGTCCCTGGGTTGGGCTGTGAACAACTTTCTTGACTGCTTGCAGTCCTAGTTTCTCTTTCGCTTGCTAATACTAACATACGTTCACCAGGGTAATGCAGGAAACAGTGTTTGATCACCCAGTAAATATAGACGATGGCTCAATATAGCAAGCTGCCAATTAGTTTTTGTGGTTTTATAGGTAAATACAAACATTACACTAGTTTGAGTGTTATTGCACATTAAAATAAAAAGCCAGAACATTGGTGAGCCCATTCATCCCCTTAGCGTGCCTGGTTCGATGTTAGATAATATAACTTAACAAATATAACATAATATGGTTTTAAAGAAATTCACTGTAGGAAGGTTGAAGACACACTTTTAATTTGAAACACAAAAGGGCTGTCTGTGGCCGTTAAAGGACACCAAAAAGAGAGTTGCGACACAATCGCAAATGTATGATTTTCAGGACTTTTTTGGCAACATTATGTTATTACCCTTGATAGCACTTTGCATTAGCGTGACATAATTTAAGCACTATAAATATTTGATGTGTTGGCGGTTTTGTTCAGACCAAGTAATTTAATTGGACAAGAGGCATTCCATGAGTGCTGACAGGTCTATCGGGTATAACAGGGCTGGGACTTCCGACTATACATGTATCACTTAGCACAGTTAATAACCGTTAATTACATTAATGATCGTAAGCTGTTCTCTCATCGGAATCACACATGGTATTAAAGCGACAGACAGACTGGCAACAGACTCTTATATCACTGGTAGCATGACATAGATAGATAAGACTTTATTGATCCCCCATGGGGAAAATTCACACGTTGCAGCATAGACTACAATAAATAAAACCATACCGATAAAAGTACAGCTGTCATGTGTAGCTGGCCCGCGGTAGCGCTGCAGACCTACAGAAAGTAAGAGGAGAGTGTGCAAGAATGTTTGTGTTGCTTGGCAACAGTTTAGTCCCAGGCCAGTTGCAGGGCCATTTGTTTTGGTGGCTCCAAATAAATGATTAAAATAAACAAACAAATCATATTGTGTTGTCGCTTATTACTTTTCACTAATAAATGTCTTGCAGAACTGCTGTGTAAAAGCAGTACCACACAAGGTTGGGTATTGCTGGTGGAACTGTCATACTGAATACCAGCAGGGCTGTGATTATCTTTGCAATCGTTCCTTGTACCTGCGACTAAATCCCAGTCATGCTGATATTCAGTATAACAGTGCCTCTTCTCATGTGATGTCGCCAAATTGAACATTCCAAGTTTGGAATGTTAATAATGGAAGGTGGAAATTGAGGACAGGCTTAGCAGCAGCAAGCAGACGGGGATAACAGCTAATATAGCTGTTAACAGCTTTTGTAGTTCTGTGTAAAATGTTTATAAAAGCCTCAACAAACGAAACTGAAATGTGTGCAAGATAAACCCCCACTCCTGTTGTACACACTGGCAAATATAATTGGAGCCGTTACAAAACGCTTCATACAATAAAATTACTTAGTGTCTTAGTGTCCACTGTCCTGATTCTGAAACAATACATTTATAATTCACAGTTAAATATAACTGCAGCAGTCAGCAGAGGAGGCAAACATGGTGTTGCGATGCAAATGGTGGAATTATCCAGTTATCATTCAACAGCGGGCAGGGATTTCAGGAAAACCTGCCAGCACACATTTTACTGCTTTGGTGGCCACGTTTCAAATGCATAGACTCGGGTAACTAAACAGGAACTCCAGTTCAGTCACATATTCATAGGAGGCCTGTTTTGGGAACTGCTGACACCGACGGAGAAATGTGGTGGGTTTTCATGCTCTTTAGTGTGTGTGTGTGTGTATATCGTAAAATGCACGGGAATTATAATTACCGTGGAAAACGCATGTCTGGCGCATCCGACGTGTAGCGGCGGCGGCGGCAAAGGGCAGCAGACGGTAGCGGAGCGAGGCTGCGGCTGCCTGGGGACAAGAACAAACCTCTTCCGCTCGATGCCTTTTGAGTTTGCGCTGGATGATGGGAAGGTGAAAGGGCAGTGCACCATCGCCACGGCCTCGTAACGTGGACAGGGTCCGCGGGGAGGGGGCGGGGCTTCATTCGCCATCGACGCGCGCCGCCCTTCCCTTCCGTCGTACCTCCACGCCTTCCTCCCGTCAGCCCCGGCTGTCCTTCACATGAACGGGGAGAGGGGGGGGCGGAGGAGGAGTGATGGGCTGTTAACCTTTCTTCTGATGGCGGTGGGGACGCGAGGCTGCTGATATCCATCACTCACTATATCACCCGTCTCCCCCCGGTCGCCGTGCGCTCGGCGTGCGCATTGGTGCCCCCCGTGGTGCGTGGTGATGGATGGCCGGGCGGATACGTGGACAGATGAAGGGCTAGATGGATGGATAAGTGGCTGTGGGGCTGATGATGATGGCACGGTGGAGGATGAGCGATGAAGGGCGGCGTTTAAAGAAGGGAAACCCCGCCCCCCCACCACCACCACCACCACCACCCCTCTCCCGCCTCCGTCGCTACAAGTGAACAGGGCGTGTGAAGCATCAAGTGTTCCTAACTATATACAGAGCATGATATGAACAAACGTGTGTGTGTGTGTGTGCTCCTGTACGTACCCTGCTCTGGTCCCAGGGGGGGCTCTGGAGAGACTCTTGCCTCTCGTGATCGCTCCAACACTTTGCCGTTTCATTACAGATACCATAGTCTCACAGACTTTAGACTGATGACAGACAGACTTGATGGTGATTATCTCGGGTATGATGGCAGACACGTTGGGTGGGGTTGGTGGGGTTGAAGTTGACGTGGTGGAGTCCTACAAATACCTGGGGGTGGTGCTGGACAACAAACTGGAGTGGACTTCAAATACGGATGCAGTCTACAAGAGGGGCCTGAGCCGGCTTTACTTCCTGAGGAGGCTCAGGTCCTTCAACGTCTGCGTGGCACCCCTGAGAGGGAATGGCCACATTAATATTATTTCTTATAAAACATATGTGTTTATGGGACACTTTTCATTAATATATGTATTTATTTTCATTTTATAAAAAAAAAATAGAGAACCATATAAAAAGGGTCATTTATTTCGAGTAGCAGGGGGGGCGGAACATTTGCGATCGCTCCAGGGGTACGGTAAAGGAGCGCGTTACACACGTTGGAAACCACGAGTAATGTTTTGTATCTTTCTTGTTAAAATGTATTGTTGTTAAGATGTGAATATTTACAGTTATAGTGAAAAGTGACTGAGTTGATTAGCCTGTGTAGCATAAGCACTCTGAGCGATTCTGTATAGCTAACAGATGCACTTTAAGGGTTATTCCAACATGCTGGATTTTCATAATACACTGTGAATAGTGATTTCTACCAGTAAACTACTGAATTAGACAAACATGTGATGTATGTACTGATACTGTTATTGAATATAACTGTGTATGAAGAGAAATGTGATGATTAGGGAAACTGTAATAGCTTAAAGGGAACATATTGCACTAAGGATGTGGAATAGTTGAATGTAAGTGATGTGAACAAAGAACCAGCTGAATTGTATAGTGAAGACTCATGTCTAGTGTTTACATAGCTTTTATTTTGTGTAAAATAAATCTGACTCAGACACATTCTGGAGGAAAACCGAGACGCATCGTGTCGTCATTACTCCGCTCTTCACCTGCTTTTACAGGTAACTGTCTTTGTCCCCACGGTCCTCACCCTTGGGACCCGTAAACATCTGCAACCGGATGTTTTATCAGTCTGTTGTTGCGAGCACCATCTTCTTCGCTGTGGTGTCCTGGGGTGCGGGCATCAAAGCGAAGGACGCAAACAGACTCAATAAACTCATTAAAAAAGGCAGGGTCTGTTGTTGGCTCTAAGCTTGTCACCCTGGAGGAGGTGGCGGAGGACAGGATGCTGGCAAAAACTGCTGGTGATCATGGACAATGTCTCTCATCCCCCTCCACAAAACTCTGGACAAGCATAAGAGCAGTTTCAGCAACAGACTCGTTCAACCCACCGCTGCCTTAAGGAACGGCACAGGTAATCATTTCCTTCCTGGTGCCATCAGACTGTACAACACTTCACTCCAGCAGAAATGCACTTAATTTTAATTGTAATTTTATTTTTATACATTTAAATTATATATATACTGTATATTGTTTTTACTGGTTTTTGTTTTATACTGTATTGTACTGCGGCTGCTGCTACAGCAACCGAATTTCCCCTCGGTGATAAATAAAGTTGTTCTATTCTATTCTATTCTATTCTAGTCTGGGTGAACGGGAAGCTTCGACCAATCATGTCGCGGGAGATGGGGATCTTTAAGCGTGAACACAAACTCGACCAGCAGCAGTAAGCTGTAAAAAAATAAATAAAGCCCCTGTAAAGGTTTCAAATCAACACCAACGCAACACAAGTGTGGAGTGGTCACTGTAGAAATACACTTATTAAACCTACTGAAAGCTTCATCCACTCACACCAACACCAGCAACATAAGTGTGGAGTGTTCACTGTAGAAATACACTTATTAAACCTACTGAAAGCTTCATCCACTCACACCAACACCAGCAACATAAGTGTGGAGTGTTCACTGTAGAAATACACTTATTAAACCTACTGAAAGCTTCATCCACTCACAACAACACCAGCAACACCAACAGAGCGTTACTATGCACCTATCTGCTTCTGGTTTCTGGCCCAGGCTCTGTGCCGTCTCCCCCCAGAGGTTCTGCTGGAACTGGGGGGAGTCCAGCAGTCCCACTGGGATCCAGTGGGACTGGATCCCAGTCTATTCTGCACATAGCCCGTAACGACCACATAGAAAATATGAGATGTCAGCAACTTACCTCTTCATGGAAGTGCAGTTTGCCGTCAGGATGTAGCTGTTTGTTACCGTGTACAATAACCAAAGCACGCCGCACTGTTCCGGCCCTGCCATTTACTTGCGAGACATTATCAAACATCTCTTTTGAACGCTAACCCGTGCAAAGAAAACTCACGTTGTGGATGAAAAATCTGTCCGTTTATCCCTCTAATCAGTTCAAAGTGCGAGTCAGCTGACAGGATTAATCCCTATTGGCTGGGCTATCTACCGGTCATGTGACAGAGGATGATTGCCTCTTATCTTGTCTCTATTTCCCAGCAGCTTCTAGGCCTCTGATGTGTCAAATCTCCCTTATATCTCTACACCACAAAGCCCATTTGGCCCACTGGCCGCTTCTACAATACCATCTGCACGACTTTATATATCTATATACTGTATATATATAGAGAGCATGATCAGATAAGGGGTGCTTTTTTACCCATAAAGAACACACCTTAATATACACTTGTACAATAGACACACACACACACACACACACACACAGTGTACTTGAACAATCAATGTAACACATAGCTCCCAGTGAACACTAACTCTCACTCCCTCACACGCACACACACACACACACACACGCACAATATATATATATATATATATATATATATATATATATATATATATATATATATATCAATATACACACACAAATACAAGCAGGCCTACTCTCTGGTAGCCTTAGCAGCTGCCGGCTCTCCACTGATGAAATATTGAAGCCGACTGGGCACCTGGAGCAGAGTGCACGCTGAAGCAACAACATAACACACGTAGAAGATGCACTCCATTCCTCCATCCTCCTCGGCAGCTTCTTCAAAACCCAGTCCATCTATACCCATCTCCTATTAGAGTGTGGCTTTGTGTGTGTGTGTGTGTGTGTGTGTGTCTGTGTGTGTGTGTGGCCCATATGCTCTGGAAGAGGTTTCTTTCACCTCTGCTGTCTTGATTGTATTTGAAGTATGCACGCCTTTGCAGGTTAGTGTGTGATTGTGTGCAGTGATGTGGAGTTGTTTGTTGTGGTTACCAGTGCCTGTTTAACATTAGCATAGCATGTGCATGTCCCATAGTTCCTGCGCATGTTTTCAGGTGTGCATCTAAGTTGAGATGCGCTCGTCATAAAAGGGCAGACATTTCAATTCAGCAACTAGGAAAGCCAGCGTTGTGTGGCCAAGTAGAAAGGAGTGACGTGTCAAGATCCATCTGAAACCCACCAAGTAACGGGCTGAAAATAATATGTATTCTTTGTTAAGGATAGTACACACTCAATCAATATTTTACCACCAGCACCACCCTGCCCCACTCTCATCCTATCTTCTCCCAGGCCTGTCATCTTCTCTCATCTTCTCCCCCATTTTGTCCCACTCTCCCACTTTGTTCCCTCTCTGTGGTCTCACCGATGGCAGAGACCTCTCCTTCCCCACCTCCATTTTCCTACCATTTTTTTGGGCCGTATAGACAACAGTAATTTCAAGGTTGGACTTCTCTCTGGTCAGATGTACGGGGTGATCTCGAATGCAGTCATCCTACTATTGTAACCCAGTTCAAGGTACGTACACGTCTGGACCTCTAGCTTCTGAGGAGCTGGGAGTATAGCAATAACCAGAGCACACAGGTAGTTGTAGTCAAATGTGAATATTAAGTTGGAAAATGAACATTGTGCACATACTATACAATTGCAAACTATGGGCCCAAAAAAAACACTAATAAAATAAAATGTCTCTTGTTTGAAAATTGTTCTTTGTTGCTTTGCAACTTCAATCAGTGTCCAAGTCAATTTTTCAGGGAAATAGTCAAGTCAGGGAATGCGTCCAGAGAAGGCGTTGGTGTCGATCAGGGGACTGACACAATCCTACCACAGGGTCCGTTGGAATGATGGTAGAGGATCACAATTCGACTGGGAGGCTCGCCATCAATTTATCCGTTCATCAACCTTGTTGTACACCGAGGCTGGAACTCTACTTTTTCACGTCCAGACAAAAGACCTGACCTGTTTTTGCAAAACAGGTTTTATACTCAGACAGTGTTGTACAACATAAATGTATCCTTTCACATAGGAAAATATAGCAACAAATAGTAACTAGTTACATGACAATAAAAGTCTTATATTGTCAAAATATATCATTTTAACCATAAGAATTTCTATGAAATGTAAAAATAAAATCACATTTGACCAATGGATTAAATTATTTATGGAAAACACACTAACTTGTACAGTATAATGTATAAACCATGTTTTCTTGTGCATATTGTCTCATTTTGTAATCCCTTTTAACATAGGATTTTAGATTGTAAATAAAAGAAATTAATAACATTGTTTTAAATAACAAAAATAACAGCTTTACTGCTTTTGCCCTTTGTAAGTAACTTAAAATGATAAGATTTATCTTTAAATTGCTTATAACTTTGACCCACAGTCACATTCAGTGAATGTGACTAGTTTCCCACAGTGTAATATATCCACATTACACTTATTTTAATGACACAGTGTGTGTCACCATGAATTTTCTACTCAAGTAAATGAATAAACGTTCTCTGTAACTTAATATCTCTCAAAATGAAATAAAAATGTGGAAAACAACCGAAATTATAAGCTAGCATGGCTACAAAAAGGACGCCTTAGTTAACATGAGTAGATGGGAACATGTGCGTGCTAGCTTACCAAGATTTAATTCAGGAGAGGTTCAGTGAAACAACTGCTTTCTTCAATGTTACTCCCACCTCTAAACAGGAGTTTTCATCGTATTAGAGCATTGACTTAAACATTTATATTTGTCAATACATTCTGTTTCCATTTTCATACCTATTTTTAGTCTTTCCAACCAACGCGTGCGGATAGAAGCAGTGCTCTGTGCGTCAATTAGCGAAGTAAAGCTATTTGCGTTTCAGCATACTACTTCCGGGGTTTCGTCAAAAATAAACTTCCGGTTTTCAAAATAAAACTTACAATAGATAAAACGTAAAATAAAATAATGCTTCAACATAAATAAATAATATTAAGCCTTTTAACCAGGCGGGTTACACCCTCCCCCTCTAAATTAACATGAGTCCCTTCATGTTATCTCAAGGGTTAGGGGACCTTCAAAAGTTTCAACTAAAGCTTTGTTAAACCCATCAAAAATGGTTTGTGCAAATGAAATCAAGGGTCTGCCAAGCTGTGGGTAGGTAAACTTAGCAGGGGGCTTTCTCAATCGTTCAGATCTGCGTACAGTATCAGCAGTCTGGTCAGAAGAATCAGAATCAGGTAAGTCTTGGGAACCAACGTTCTGTTCAGTGTCTATTTCGGTTAATTGTCTCTGTTCAGTGTCCTTATACGGCTCAACAATCTCTGTGGTTTCAGTTCTCTCCAACTGAGAATTGTCTGTTTTGTCATTTTCCATTTCAGCGATTTCACAATCAGTTGTGTTTTCAGGTTCCAGTTCAGTTGGTGTCACATGCGGTAGGTTTCCATTCAAGTTTTGGCTTTGTTTCTCATCCGGTAGATTTACATTTCCAATTAGGTTTTAATTTCCTTTTTCTATAGGTTGTTCCAAAATGTGGTCCTTGGGTAAGTATCCAGATTCCTCATTTGCATTTGTTGTCAAACTTTTTGGTTGAACAATCCTCAAGGTTGTTTCGATTGTTGCAGGATAGGACATTTGATTTTAGTCTTCATCATTATCTGAGTCAGGAGGTTGTTCCTCTGGAGGGACGGGAGTTTGCCTTGTTTTGGGTTTTGAGGCCTGTTTTTACCATTTCCTCGTTCTCCTCAGATAGAAATCCACAAGGGAGTAACAAGTCGCGATGGAGTGTGCGTAAGGGTCCTTCCTGACCCTCAGGACAGACTGTGTACACAGACATCTCCTGCTTTCTTTTGGACGACATAAATTGTGGGCTCCCACCGGTCAGCTAGTTTGTGTTTGCTGCGAAAACTGAGATTTCGCACAAGAACCCTGTCGCCTATGTCAAGTGTTGACTCCCTTACTCTCATATCAAATCTGCACTTGTTTCTGTCAGCTACCTTCTTTGCATTGGCTGATGCTAACTGATAGCTCTCTCTTAGGTAGGACTTAAGGTTACGTACATACTGTGAATGTGACATGCCAATTTTATTCTCAACTGGTAGACCAAACGCTATGTCTATGGGAAGTCTCGGTTGGCGCCCGAACATTAACTCATAGGGCGAAAACCCAGTGACATCACTCCTTGTGCAGTTATACGCGTGTGTGAGGGGTCGTACATATTCGTGCCACTTTGTCTTTTCATTGTCCTTGAGCGTGCCCAACATACTAAGTAATGTACGGTTATAACGCTCCATGGGGTTACCGCCGGGATGGTAAGGGCTTGTCCTCACTTTTTTTGTGCCAACCAAGGCGCACAACTCCTTGATAACCTGTGACTCAAAGTCATGGCCTTGGTCGCTGTCAATGCGCTCGGGGAATCCGTAATGAAGAAGGAACTGCTCCCATAGGCATTTGGCTACAGTTAGGGCTTTTTGGCCACGAGTCGGGATAGCTGTTGCATATTTAGTAAAGTGGTCTGTTATGACCAGAACATCCTTGACATTGTGACTGTCTGGTTCAATGGACAAGAAGTCCATACAGACAAGTTCCATAGGCCTACTTGTCTGTATGTTGACTAAAGGTGCAGCTTTGTCGGGTTGCCTTTTCCTTTTGATGCACCTTGGACACGTTTTGATTTTGGACTCAATGTTTTGAGCCATCTTTGGCCAATAGAAGTGAGATCTGGTCAACTCAACTGTTCTTTCGACTCCTAAATGGCCCATTTCATCATGCAAACTGTGGAGTACTGGGTTTCTCAGAGTTTGTGGCAAAACACGTTGGTATACTGTTTTGTTGTTGCATTGTCTTTTACGAAACAACAGATTGTCCTTCATTTCCAAGCGACCCATTTCTTTGAGCATGAGTTGAACTTCTGGGCAGTTAACAGTGGTAGGGGCAGGTTGTCCTGTCTCACATAACTGTATAACTACATCGATTGACGGGTCTGCTCTCTGGAGTGCAGCTATCTCTGCTTCACTGTACTTAGGGACTGTGGGAAGACCACTAAGTGTTTCATCATCATACTCAAATGCGGATGGAATAGCATCTGGATGAACTGCCAGTGACTCAATGTAACATGTGGACTGCTCAGGGTCATTTTGGAAAACAGTGTGGAGTTCACAAGTGGCTTGGACGATGTTCACAGGCGCAAGATGGTGTGAGGTGAACTCATGTATCCTTTGACGCTCTTCTTGAGATGCTCTGTCACTCATAAGATCACCATGAGGCCTCCTCGACAAACCATCGGCATCTTGATTTTGTTTTCCTGCGCGATATTTTATGTCAAAAGTGAACGTAGACAAGGCTGCTAACCAGCGGTAACTAGTAGCGTCTAGTTTGGCTTTGGTTAGGACATATCGCAACGGATTATTATCGGTAATCACAGTGAAAACATTGCCGTATAAGTAATCGTGGAATTTTTCAGTGATAGCCCATTTAAGAGCCAAAAGTTCCAACTTATGGGCTGGATAATGGGCTTCGCATTGAGAGAGACCA
>OMKI01049617.1:0-14146 GCA_900302315.1 Phycis blennoides
CTCCTAGGTGGTGTATTGCGTTACCGTGAGGTGGGGTTGCTCCTGGGTGGTGTATTGTCCTAACGTGACGTGGGGTTGCTCCTGGGTGGTGTATTGTCCTAACGTGAGGTGGGGTTGCTCCTGGGTGGTGTATTGTCCTAACGTGAGGTGGGGTTGCTCCTGGGTGGTGTATTGTCCTAACGTGAGGTGGGGTTGCTCCTGGGTGGTGTATTGTCCTAACGTGGGGTTGCCTCTGGATGTAGATCACAGGCTGCAGCAGCCCAGGGAAGACGGTGAGCATCGTGGTGCGGGGCTCCAACAAGCTGGTCATCGAGGAGGCCGAGCGCTCCATCCACGATGCCCTGTGTGTGATCCGCTGCCTGGTGAAGAAGAGGTACCAGAACCCTCCAGGGGGCTGTCTGAATGAAGCCTGTTGTGTCTGTCATATTGAGCATTATTTCATTACGATTCACCACTGCGTTATTTATCGCATGCTTTCATCCGAAGCGCCTTGCAGTGAATTTAGGTGCAGGTCCTACGCGAGCCTGTAGGGGTTAGGCTCATCTTGCTCATGGACTGCCGACATGAGGGGGTCAAACCCAGAGCTGTCCACCCTAGACACCGGACTATCCTGCAGGGTATAGAAAGGCTGTTTCTATTGGTTAATGAGTGTCAACTGTGTTTTTATTGGTCCCCAGGGCGCTGATCGCCGGAGGCGGAGCCCCAGAGATCGAGCTGGCTCTGCGGCTGGCTGAGTACTCCCGCACCCTGGGGGGCATGGAGGCCTACTGCGTGCGCGCCTACGCTGACGCCCTGGAGGTCATCCCTTCCACACTGGCCGAGAACGCCGGCCTCAACCCCATCTCCACGGTGACGGAGCTCCGCAACAGACACGCCCAGGGGGAGAAGACCGCCGGCATCAACGTCCGCAAGGTCGGTTCCTCCGGGGGCCACCGGGGTCAAGCCGTCCTGCTCGGGGGGGGGGGGGGCTCGAGGACCGAGGCGGCGCCGCACGTCGTGTTTCTTTCAGTCTGGCTCTCCGGCTGAGCTCACTTTCTGTGTTTCATTTGCTTTTGGTCAGCGTGGAGCTTTGCATGACTTTGCATTTTTATGTTAAGAAAAAGAATATCCTTTTTAAAAACTGTTTTGCTAGACCTTCCCCCGTACATGAATGGACTGCAGAAGGTCTGGTTGCAGTGTCCCTGGGTTCTGGTGTTGATGCTGTTTCTCCTCTCAGGGTGGGATCTCCAACATCCTGGAAGAGCTGGTGGTCCAGCCGCTCCTGGTCTCCATCAGTGCCCTGACCCTGGCCACCGAGACGGTCCGTAGCATCCTGAAGATCGATGACGTGGTAAGAGGCGTGCACACACACGGTGCATGACAGTAAGAGCTGAGGACAGTGGTCTGAACACCGTTTGTTTAGAAACTTGAGGATTTAGCTTTTAAAAGGTTCATCCGAGAACACATGGTTTGGGTCTTTTGAGAACCTTGTCTAATTTATGAAGACTGAGCTGAAGGCCAGTGACTGGTCTGGGGAGTATCTGAAGGTCCTGTAGGATGGTGTGGTCTCCTAACCCTGAGGTGCGGTCCTTGTCTCGCAGGTCAACACCCGATAAGAGGTCCCCTCACTAAAGCTCGTACCCCCGGAGCCTAGATCTGAGGTCTGTTTCCTCGCTGAAGCCTGCTTGTACCCCGGAGCCCAGATGTGTCCAGCTTCACCACTGTCGTTGTTGTTGCGTTCATAATTTAATTAAACAACAGTTCTTTTTTGACTCCATGTTTTCTCAGTGTTTTTGTTGTTCCTATCCATGCACGCTGCTACACCAGATCACTGAAGTTGTAAAAACAAAACGCGTAATAAAATGATACAATCTGCCATTTTGCAGACTCTTTTATCAAGAGGATTTTAGTTTATGAACCATCAAAGTATTGGAACACAAGCTACCTAGTTAGTAGCTTCCCAAAATCCCATGGCAGATTTTTGTCATCTGCAGAGGGTTTAAGGCAGTAAACTACACACACACAAGTGGTTATTTTAAGGCCTGTTATTGTCCATCTGAAATAAGCCATTAGTGTTTATATATTTATTGTCCCATCTTAGTGATGAGGAAGCTCACATCAAGTCAATTAGAAATCAAGACACCATACTGAAACATTACCCTGATGGGGGAATAATTAAAGCATTTGTAAAGCCTTGGATGTTGGGTTGTTGTTGCTTGTTACATGGTACCCATATGTATAGTTTTGTCTAGTTGTACAGCTATGTTTGTGTGAAGATGTATTACTTGGAAATGAGGAGGCTCATGCCAAACATGGTCATCAGAACAACACAGGTTATGATTGTCCTGCTACACCCAAATGTAGTCCGCAGAATCACAGTGTAACATAGTTACACACTATGACAGTGTTGTCATAGTAACAAAGTGATTAATTGGTGATGTACAGGGAGATCAGTTGTATTCAACCTATTATCCTCCCTACGATTAATTTACGTTTACAATTAAGCCTTATAAATAATTGTACTTTTTGGTACGTGTATATAGTTTTCACAAAATGTAAACTATGAACTGAGGTTACGTTTCTCAAAAAAAAATGACACCTAAGAAGTAATAATAAACGCTTTCTAAGAATCCTTCACTTCCTGATGTCCAATCAGGGTCCTCCCTCTGCCCATGCGCGTACCTCGGTTGCCAGGGACGCACTTCGGCGGCGCTTCTCAGATCTCGGTGGAGGATCTATCATTCAGAAACCTCCGTCATCAAAACATAACACAACTTTGCTGAACAATGACAGACCCCCACCGAACCAACGCGTTGGTGACGTCGTGCCTGAAAACGCCGGTCGACCCACACAGAAAGACCCCACTGGCGCTGTACGAGCGGCACGGAGTCCTGCCCCTCGCCGGCGAGAACATGGACAACGAGGAGGAGGAGGAGGAGGAGGAGGAGGAGGAAGAGGTAGATGGTCTCTGACCGAGTTTGATGGTCTGAGGATATAAACTCGTGGTCTGTGTAGCAGGCCTGTGTAGACTAGCCTGCAGTCAGCGTCGTCTAGATTCTAGGGGACACCATGGGCAGGATTAAGAACCATCCGTGGATCTAGAACACCATGGTGCCTTTTCAGACTTGATTCAAAGAAAGGCAATTCAAATATAGTATGTTCTAAGATAATAAATGATGGGGGAGTGGGGGGGGAGTACTGGACTAAATCTGGAATCTTCTCGTTGAATTACTGGCTGTGCCGACATGAACATGAATGATCCCTCCATGCGTTGGACATGTGATGAAATCCCTGTTCTTTAACTCTGAAGCCAGACAAGACGCAGGGAGACATAGGAGCCGCTCAGCCATCTGGCCAATAAGCTTATGGCCCCGCAAGCCTCTTGTAATTACCTCCACCCCGTCACACACGCACGCACACGCACACACAGACACACACAGACACACATAGACACATGCAGGCACACACACACACACATGCTTACACACGAAGGGCTGGCCATTTTAAGACCAATACCACACATATAATCAAACACAATAATGTTCATGTATTCACATTTAAGTGCCTTGCAAAGTTTGAATAAGTAAACAAAAATATTACATTATTAATATACAAAGAAATATTGTACAATAATATAGGTTTAAATTCTTCTCTCAACAGGTAGTGAGGTCAGACCAGATTGAGATCATCCCCCCAATCTATATCCAGATTCAGAGAAAGAAGAGATTTATGTTCTCAAAAAGTATAGGTAAAATAGTGGAATGTATTTTGAAGGTGCACATACAGAATCCCTAATTAACTTTGTCAGCGGAACCAAGTAAGGATTTAAGATCCCTGGCCCTCTGACAATGGGCCCCTTCATTTAACACTAGGTATGAGGCCGCTCATGCATTACCCATTTCTAAATCTGGCTACTAGGGACATCACAAATGGTACTGTTGCCCAGATGTGAAATTATAATTTCGATCAAGTCACTGATTGGTCACCTCCTTGGTGGACTGAACCAACTGGTAGGCTGAATTTGGGTTGACCCATCTGGGTGTATTTTGGAAAAGTCAATTGTATTCCATGTACTTTTGGACACCCCTGACCTTTGACCTTCACCAGATGGAGGACTGGGAGCACGATGAGGAGGAGCGGGAGGGGGTCCGGTTCGGCCCAGACTACAGCGCCCGCGGTGAGGGAGACCACCTCCAACTGCGGGAAATCTTCTTCTCCAACCAGGAGTACTACGGCAAGCTGGAGGAGCTGAAGAGGGCCCACCTGCGCACCATGGCGGAGCTGGAGGACATGTACCGCAAGAAGCTGCAGCTCAGTGGCCTGGCCTCCCAGCCGGACCCGCCGGACCCCAGCATGCAGAGCAGGTACTCTCTGCCTCTCTCTGGCAGACTGCGCTCCTGTCCAGAGAGAGAGTGAAGCCATAAACAACCAAAACCTGCAATCAAAATGGTAGCTGCTACGATATGGTGTTGCACAGCCTATGCATGTTATGTGTTTGTTTGTATAAAGGGTAAAGGGTAAAGGGGGACATTTAGCGGACGCCTTTGTCCAAAGCGACTTACAATCAGTACATTTGTGGGGTTTGACATGTGGAGGAGGGGGATCGAACCGCCGACCCTATGGTTAGTGGACGATCGGCTCTGTCCACCCGCTCTACCCACTGAGCTACTGCCTCCCCTATATATATATGAGTGAGTATACTATGAGTGAGTTTACTGTTACTCGATGCGTGTTTCTTGCTGTTCTGTTTTTATTGGTGCTACTATGTGTTTACTGGGCTTGTGTCTCCACCAGGTTCCTGTGTGTTTACTGGGCTTGTGTCTCCACCAGGTTCCTGTGTGCTGATCCCAGTTCAGAGATGTCGTATGGGCTGAGAAAAGCTTGCTCTGCCATGGAGCTCCGCAGGGGGTCTGGTCTGTCGTCTGACGAAGAGGAGGGGGCCGAAGAGAAGGGGGCAAGGCAACGCATGGAGAAAGGCTTGTCCTCCTCCCCCAAGGAGCACATCAAGAGCATGTGGCTAGACTTCAAGCTCTACCCACGCCAGTCCTCCTCCTCCTCCCTCCGCAGTCTCTCGGGAGGAGGAGGAGGAGGAGCCAGGAAGGGGAAGAAGAACAGCAAGAAGCGGAGCCACCAGGGGGAGGAGGACGCCAAACAGGAGTCATGGCGACACCGTGTGACGGTCCCCCAGCCGTTCCAGATGACACGGCGGGAGGCGGGACGGCGCCAGAGCGGGGTGAAGACGCGCTCCGAGGTGGAGCTGGAGAACGTGGAGCTGCGCCGCCAGCTGGACGAGCTCGGAGAGTGCCAGAGGAGGTTCCGCGCCAGCCCCGTGCCCGCGCATGTGCGGCTCCCCCTCTACGAGGAGCTGCAGGAGCAGGCCAAGCGGGAGCGCGAGGAGCAGCAGCGGGAGCAGAACCTCCGCATCGCCCCGAAGCCCTTCAGCTTCCTGGAGCGCGAGCGGCGCCGCAAGGAGCAGCGGGAGCAGCAGCCGCGCCTCCTCCAGCCCTCCTCCCCCCAGGAGGTGAAGCCCTTCCGGGCCCGGCCGGTGCCCCGGGCGGTGTACGCGGCGGCGGCGGGGGACCGTGTGAAGGAGGAGCAGCTGTATCGCTCCATCAAGACGCAGATGAGAGCAAAGGAGCTGCTGCACAGCGCGGCCCTGCCCCCCAGCATGCTGGCTCGCAGCCTCAGCCAGCCCAAGAGCACCAGGGACCCCGGTGCCGCAGAGGGGGGCTTCTCCCACAGGCCCAAGATCAACGTGGACGTGCCCGACTTCAACGCCAGGCACCGCCTCTTCAAGCAGCGCCTGGAAAGCCGCAGGGAGGTGCGGCCCGTCACCTCCTGCGAGCCCTTCACGCTGAGGACGTCCCAGATGGCTTCGCACCGCGACCGGGGCGCCGCGGAGAAGGAGCAGGGCAGTCCCCGGCCCACCCGCTGGCCCTACGTGACACCCCGGGCACTCCACACGCCCTCCTCCAGTCTCTGCTCCTCCCTCTCCGGAAGCCTGGAGCTCCTGCCCGCCAAGGTCACCGATGCCTCCAAGAAGCGGCAGGAGGCTGTGAGGTACCTCCAGAGGTTCACATCAGGGGTCCTACCTGCTTAGACCCCAAATCGTCAGCTTCAAAAGAAGCTTCATGTCTGCCGTGTAGACACCATAGTCTCCTGTAGCGCTGTGCTCGCCTTGTGGTAACTCTGACTGGATGACTCCCACTTGTACCTCCTCCACCACTCCTTGTAGACCGAGTACAGCCTCCCAAGCCCCCGTGAGACTGTGCCCCCTCCCACCTCCTCCATGCTTGATCCCACAGCCCCCTCTGCTCCTCTCCCGCCTCCTTCTCATGTGACCAGCCTGTCCCCCCTCCCCGAGCAGAAAAACTCTGGAGGAGAAGAGGAGGGCCGAGGAGGAGGAGGAGAAGGAGCGGGAGAAGAGGAGGCGCAGGGAGCGGAGGCTGCAGAAGGAGGTGTTGCAGCGGGCCCAGGCCAACGACCCCCACCGGGCCCTGTCCCAGACCTGCCCGGCCAAACTCAGAGAGTTCAGGTAGGACAGCTGGAGCTGCGTATTCCTGCTCCTCCTGCTCCGGCCCCAAACACAGACACCTCTGTCCCGCTGGCCAGATGTACGCAGTACGTGGAGATTAAAAGTCCCTGGAAGATGATGTTCCTTCTCAGGGATTCTCCCCTCTGGGTTTGTAAGGAGCTTCTCTTTAGTCCTTTAGAGGGTTAAGGCTAAGGGCTATTGTGTAATTTGAGACTGTGTTCAGGACTAGACTAATAAAATGTACTTGTGAATGACCTGTGAATGTCAATGTAATAATAAAATGAATCAGTATCTGCTACATTTCTTGATTTATTTGTTGTAGACCTGTTTCGTAGGTGCTTTCATCAGAACTTATTTATGTAAAGCTGGACGTGGTGTGAAGTTGTAGGTAAACCTCTGGACATCTCCTCTGCATGTCCACATTCCATGTCCTCATTAAGTCGTCAGGACATTCAATGATGGGGAAATGAAAATTGCTGATGTGGGTCATTTGAGAAGAGACATGTCAGATTCAGAAGGGAGGGCACTTGGGGTGGCCAATCATGGGCAATATGCTTTCTATGGTGGTGGAGGGTGGGGGGTGCCACCCAGGCCCCCCCGTCAACACGGCTCCTCTGTTCTCCCAGGAAACAAGACCTCCAGCGCAAGAGGGAGTACCAGCAGGAGATCAAGGAGATCCAGGAGCGAGTGAAGGAGAGGCCTCTGCTCCTGGAGCGGGTGGCACAGGTGAGAGGGACCAGGTGGGAGGAAGGAGGAGCGCCTTCCTATGAGAGAACCAATGGAAAGACCGACCACACACCAACACACATCATGTACAATATATTCACATGACTCAATACGACCAGCTGGGTAAGGTATCACAGAGCAATGCTCTGTTCTAGATAGAACGTTGTCTGGATTAGTAACACCTCCGTCTTCACCAGAGGAACGCCAAGACGGCGGTGGAGCGGCGGTACACCGAGGCTCTGCGTGGGTGTGGCCTCACCGAGAACTTCCTGTCTGGGACAGGAAACGGTTCTCCCCGCTCCGCACGCAAGACCTCCAACTCCTCCAGATCCAGGTGTGTGCTAGGTGTGATGTCGATGAGCCATAAAGAGACATTTGAATATCGTGCCATTAGTGACATCACAATGTATGGTTAGGGTTAGGTTGGTGAGCCTACTGGTTGGTACGCTCCACTGGGTAGGCTTGTGTGGTAGTTCTATCCATCATACATCTAAGTGGACAAAATGAGGGCCCTTTAAAACCAAGCTCCTCCACAGCACTTTGATCCTCCTGATCATCTTGTAGCACTTTGTGTTGCTGCTTTGTGTTGCTCTGAATCATTTTGTTGCTCGTTGTTTATTTCCTCAGCTGCCAGTCCGATTCTCCTGTTGGCTGCCGGAAGTCATTCCTCGATGTCCAGAGGTTGGGATCGGAGCTCGCTGGTGCAGAGGTCGCACATGGACAGGAGGAGGAGGAAGAGGAGGAGAAGGAGAAGGGGAAGCGATTGGGTAGAAGTCACGAGGAGGACAGCAGCCACTCGGCCGACGAACGGTACAGCTACTCTGACGACCAGGAGAACTTCTCAGACGGTCAGGAGACGCACTCGGACAACAGCGAGGAGCACGGAGAGCAGCAGGAGGAGGTGGAGGAAAACACTGACAGGACTAGCCTGCATGTAGAGAATAGCAACACATTGAATAAGGCAAGTGACGAGGAGAATTAGAAGGGGTGTGCAGTCTGCAGTCAAAGGATAGCGAAAAAAGCTAACTGGAACCAGGTATAGGAACAGGTAATGAGAGCATCACTTGATAGCCTTGAAGTTAAAACACATTTAATGGTGATGATCAACATTGACCTACATATGTATGACAGCTACACAACTAATTTGTGTTTTTCTGTGAGTTGTTGGCTACTTTTTCACTGTTTTATAAATTGCAATGATGTATGCCAACATTCTTTTCATAAATTCCCATGGCCGGCTGTAAACTTTAGTTGAATGACCAATCATATGACCCATACCTTTTGTCATTGCATTACAATACATTAATTTTGTGTGTGTTTTTGTCTTAGTACATTCCCAGTATTGCTTAGTATTTATTGTGAAAATCTTTAAAAATAAAGTTTTTAATTGGGTTTTTTTACTTTCATTTTTCCATTATCTTTTTTTTTTTGCATTATAAAAAAATACAAATAATATTAAAACGTTAAATAAACTCAACCCAACTTGACGTGGGTGCGTCCATGAAAGGACAAACACAAACACATGGCGCTCTCAAGAGAGACGGGGCGGTTTTAATTCGACTGACTGCTCATTTGGACCAATAAGGAGCCAGCGTGGGATAAATTGCTGCACCAATCAGACGTCGGCAAGGGGCGTGTACGCGGTCCAAAATTTTCCGCGGCGCGCGCCACGGGCCGAGACGGAATATCCTGGCCTGAACCGGTTTCAACCGGTCCTGGTCTGGAGCATGAACGGAGAGGAACACACACACACACTGGCTCACACACACATTAAAACACACACACACCACTGCTTGAATACACTTCATACGAGGAGAAGCCCAACAAATAAAACAAGTCGAGAGTATATTTTTGGATGTGGTGTATCCGTAAAAGCTACGGCTGTTAGCTTCACTTAAACTGTTAGCCACGGGAAGCGGAGGAATCAATGACTAGTGCGTTAGCGTGCTAATAGCTAACCGTTAGCCGCTCGGAACGGAGATATCAATGACTTGTGCGTTAGCGTGCTAACTTGTTAACAGCTAACTGTTAGCCACGGAGAGCTGAGGAATCAATGACTGGTGCGTTAACTGCTAACTTGCTAGCGGCTAACTGAGCGGATTATCATTGATTTTGGAGGTGGATTTTTTTCAGGTTTTTTTGTTATTTGGAAGATACTGGGTGCAACCCAGTGGACAGTGTCGGACGTGTTGAGCGCTGAGAACGTTACGCGGTGTACCTGAATGTGAGCGAATGTTTTGTTAGCCCGAGGAGCTAACCAGCTAGCCGATGTGAAGAGTAGTGTGGGCTGGAAGAAGCGTGGAACATGAGATAAGCACAGATCTCACACTCTCCACTGAAGACCGAACGCGTTGGTTGAAGACACACGTTATTTGTGTAAGAGAACGGCTCTCGGATCAAACAGACTTCATACTCAACGTGCAAGACACATTGGGTAAGTTTAAAACATGCTATTCAACTCAACTACTGTTGGAGGTTCTGACTCCCATTCATGGTTTGTGTTGACCCAAAACTACACAAGGAGTGGTTGGTGTATGTGCTTCGTTACCAAACTTTGGTAACGTTTGGTAAATGATATTGAGACTGCTTGCATCGGTCGGATGGGCTGCAGAAGAGGCATGATACAGCCTGGGTAAGAGGAAGGGTGGTCTGAGTCCACCGCGGAGGGTCGCTGTTTCTTCCCCCAGCTTTTCCCCAGTCTCCTCACCATGTGGTTTCACCGTGTACCAGCCAGCCAGGCTGCGACTACACGCACTTTTCTGGGCCGATTCCACAGTATTATGAAGTGTCGGTGATAATCCCCACGACCTGTTGGGACTGAGGCTAACTGCTGGGCTCCCTCTTAACCCTGACGAAACGTGGAATCACAGCACACGCTGTCAGCATCTTGTCACTGCTACCGGCTGTGAAATGTCCAGGGCGTATTGCAGTAAAGCAGCATTGTTGGGAGGATTAACCAGACCGGCCGTCATACCAATGACATTTTATAAACATCGTCGTAACGTCGAAATCCTACGTGGGGGAATTAAGAAAGGGCCAGCAAAATTGCGAAATATTTCCCGTAATACACCCTATTATAAGGCATATATGTGCTTTTCATGCAGTTCTTAATGGATGTAGTCCAACCTGGTTACCAAACACCTTTTCTATTCGTCGTATCGGAACACATTTTCCTTTGACACAAATATGTGACTTTGAACCTGTTCCCACTGTAGTAGATTCACCCATTGAAGTGTCTTGTAGAAAACATTATCATTAGCATAATATAATATATGACGGCACGTTGTAGCATGACGGCATTCACTCCAATGAGGACATGTATATTTTAATTTTTGGTTTACTTTGTGCTGTCATTGCTGTCTGCTGCCTTTTTACTAAAGCATTCTTTGAACACGGTGGCACTGACCAAACCTTTCACACTAAATTCCTTCTTTTCAAATGGTTCTCTGGCCCAAGCAGGTGACCAGGCACCCGTGTGCTAAAGTGTACACTATGGTCTCGCCCTCGGGTCATACTAGCGTTTTCTGCAGTGTTTTCAAACGCTGACTATCCACAGGGAAACAGTGGTTTTACAACACTACATGCAAGGCAAGGCCAGCGATTTCAGGGACTTCCTGTTTCTCTCCCCTGAACCACTGCAGCTCCATGCCAGCAGAAATGACCATGTTGGCGGATCATGCAGCCAGACAGCTGCTGGACTTCTCTCAGAAGCTGGACATCAACCTGCTGGACAATGTGGTCAACTCCATGTACTATGACATCGGATCACAGGTAAGGGGCACTACCTTTAGTAGAACACCTGGATTTACATCATGTCCCCCTACATGATCACCACATGCGGAGCCCATGGAACAGGATAGAGTTGTAACCTAGTCGGCATCCTAGAGCAAAATGCTAAGTAGTGACATAACTGAATCCTCTGCTGGTTGCTTTGGATTAAAGTGTCTGCTACGACGCCACAGTAGCACCAACATTCCCCTGGCAACAGCTGCCCTAACCCTGTCTCTTGGTGGGTTATGTTCTGAAAGTGTACAGACACTCGTACAGACATGACTGCCCTGTGTGTTTTATTAAGACATATTTGTTTTTCAGCAACGGATGGCGCAGGAGGTGTTGACCAACCTCAAAGATCACCCCGATGCTTGGACCAGGGTGGACACCATCCTGGAGTTCTCCCAGAACATGAAGACCAAGGTACACACACCTTGGTCTTCACCGACGCAGCAATCCTACAGCTATCCTACGGGATATTGTGGTTTTGCTTTTTTTCATTATTAAAATATCACTGTAGAAACAAAATGGGGTGATGAAAACATGATTCTGCAGCAGTGGATTCCGCTGACTTTGATTCAGGCAGGGAAAGATACGCACTGACCCCGCCCGGCAGAGGGGTCCCAAATGGGCCACTGTTTGGGCCGCTCTTGTTGTCTAGGAGCCAGGCCTCATCTGATTGTAAGGTCACAAGGTGTGGTGAAGGCCCCTGCTGTTCAGGTGAACTTAAGTAACGAGACCTCCTGTAGCTGAGCAGACACAACACACCTGGACGTTTAAGATTATATCCTGAAGGCCTTAACAGGCATTATTTTGGATATGAGTTTTTGTGATGCGGTCACTGCTCAAATCCATAGAAGGTTTTCAAGTTAAAGATTTGAAATGAAGCACCATCAGCATCATCACCATTCCCTAGCAATGGTGATGATAAAGTCGCTCCACACGAGCACTCCCCTGCTGCTCTGGAGGGCAGCATGTGAACACAGAGCTTATCCTGAGGAGAGGAGGAGAGGAGGAGTTTGATACAGACACTGGGTTGGCGGTGGCTCTGGCGGTTATTTGATTTAGTTTGTTGAGTGCTGGTCAGTGCAGGTCAATGTCTATGTGTGGTATTCTTCAGTCCCTAACCTTATTTTCATGTCTTTTTTTAGTACTACGCCCTGCAGATCCTAGAAACTGTTATCAAAACTCGTTGGAAGATTCTCCCCAGAAATCAGTGTGACGGTAAGACTGTAGCTACGTTTTCATTAGCTTCACTGTGCCACGGGGCTATTGTTGTACTACGTAGAGTCAGGTGGGCCGAGGCCTGCGTTCTGATGCACCCTTTTCTCACTTTCCCAGGAATCAAGAAGTACGTGGTGGGGTTGATAATCAAGACCTCTTCTGATCCTGTCAACGTAGAGGTACGGCAGCCATTGCTCCTGTCCTGTGGCCCTGTCTGCTGTTACTCTGCATTGCATGTAGTCAGACCTACTGAAACTCAAGAGTTTAAATATTGCTCATGTTTGTGTTTTCAGAAGGAAGGCGTGTACATTGCCAAGCTCAACATGATCCTCGTTCAGGTGAATGCACGCCACAACCTCAACGTTCCATTCTGTCGACTTTACAAGCCTCTTTGAGTCAGTTCATGTCTAGTGTGCTCTTCTGCTGTCGGGCTGCCTTTCAAATACAAGTTAAAATGTCTGAAAGTGACATTCTGTTTCGGAGGGTTGACCGCCCCGTATTGAGTGTAGAAGCAGAGCTGGAGAGATGGGTGTTTTATTGATCCTGAAGGACATCTTCCACTGTGATAAGATAATACTTACTTGGTCTGAAAGTTGAGGTAAGCCGCAGATCACTCGACATAGATCATAGGATCACTATTAATCCTGTGAGGGAGAACATGGGATGACTTTATTAATCCTGTGAGGGGACATCAGGGTAGAGGGTGAGTTAGTACAAGCACTGAAATGGCTAAGATAAGTCGCTCCATGGTAGCTAAAGAGCTGCGGTCATGGTCCTATCCAGTGGAGGTGCTCAGCTGCACCCCTCTGCTCCTCCAGATTCTGAAGCAGGAGTGGCCCAAGCACTGGCCCAACTTCATCAGTGACATTGTTGGGGCGAGCCGCACCAGTGAGAGCCTCTGTCAAAACAACATGACCATCCTCAAGTTGCTCAGCGAGGAGGTGTTCGACTTCTCCAGTGGACAGATGACCCAGGTCAAGGCCAAACACCTCAAGGACAGGTATGGAACCTAGGGCTGTGAATCTTTGGGTGTCCCACGATTCGATTCAATATCGATTCTTGGGGTCATGATTCGATTATAAATCGATTTTTTTTTTTTTCGATTCAACTCGATTCTCGATTCAAAAACGATTTTTTTCCGATTCAAAACGATTCTCTATTCATTCAATACATAGGATTTCAGCAGGATCTACCTCAGTCTGCTGACATGAAAGCAGAGTTGTAGATTTTTGTAAAAAGCTTTTATAATTGTAAAGGACAATGTTTTATCAACTGATTGCAATAATGTAAACACACAAATGTAAATCCAAGACAACAATATGTTGTCTGATTTATTCATGCTTGCACAAATTTTAACTAGAACAAAACGTTTTAACATCTGACTGAATTTGACACTCAGTTACTACTCACTTAGTTACCAGAACAATAAAATACAGTAATACAACTTCTGTGACTGTAACATCAATAGAATACAATTGGTAGGCTAGGCTAGCTGCCAGTCTGTGCCAGAACTTGCCCAAACATTACCATACATTATACAAAAATACTGTAAATGTTCATTATGAACTACTAAATTGCATGAGTCATGTCAAGCCCTTTGTTGGCCGGGTTGACGGTAAAATCCAAAGTGTCTCCAAACGTTTTGCTTTCAAAGTCCACGGAGGCGGTTGTATTTCTTCTTTAGGCTGCTCAGTTTCTTTTTCTTCTACCTGCATTTTAGCGGCAACACAACACTACACTCCCCTTAGTAGCCACGCTGCTTATTGCGCAATACCTACGGTAGCCCAGAAGGCACATACACATTGCCGGGAGCGGGGGAAGAAAATCGATTTTTGAAAAATGAGAATCGATTCTGAATCATATAACGTGAGAGTCGCGATTTGAATTCGAATCGATTTTTTCCCACACCCC
>OMKI01049620.1:0-28088 GCA_900302315.1 Phycis blennoides
GTGTGCGTGTCTGTGTCTGAGTGTGTACGTCTGAGTGTGTGTGTCTCTATGAGGGTGTGCATGTGTGTGCGTGCATACGTGTGTCTATGACTGTGTGTGTGTGTGTGTGTGTGTGTGCGTGTGTGGGTGTGTGCGTGTGTGTGTGTGTGTGTGTGTGTGTGTGTGTGTGTGTGTAGACTCTGCCGATGTACAGATCTACTACACCCTGGATGGGAGTGGTCCTGAGGTCTGCCGGACCATGTCGGGGGGGCAGACCTCCACCATGAGGTACAGCAGAGCCCTCCTCCTACCCCCGGGGAAGGTCTCAGTCAGGGCTGTGGCTGTCACCAGGTGAGGCCTTCATTAAGCCATTAACCCAGCTGCACCAGGTGAATTGAGTCATAATAATTCATAAATTCAATGAAAATAATCCCTTCCCCCCTGTCCAGAGATGGCAGGCAGAGTTCTATTGTGACCAAGTTGTTCTTGGTGTCCCTAAACGAAGCGATGCTGAGAGAGCAGAAAGACCCCCAAGACAAGGTGCTCCAGCTTTAAAGTCCTCCTCCAGACTTTTTATGAAGATACACAGAGACTACTACTATTATCAGTTAGAGATACGACCACTACAAACAGAATAGCTTTGACTCACCTCTGACCTCACAGGAAGTCGGCCAGGAGACACTGCAGTTGACAGGAAGGAGGACCCTGGTCCGATCTGCGCTACCAAGTTCTGCAGGTATGAGTTGCATCCTGTTACTACCTCACATCCTGTTACTATATCACATCCTGTAACTCCATGATCCTGTTAGTACATCACATCCTGTAACTCCATGATCCTCTTAGTACCTCACATCCTGTTAGTACATCACATCCTGTAACTCCATGATCCTCTTTGTACATCACATCCTGTAACTCCATGATCCTGTTAGTACATCACATCCTGTAACTCCATGATCCTGTTAGTACATCACATCCTGTAACTCCATGATCCTGTTAGTACATCACATCCTGTAACTCCATGATCCTGTTAGTACATCACATCCTGTAACTCCATGATCCTGTTAGTACATCACATCCTGTAACTCCATGATCCTGTTAGTACATCACATCCTGTAACTCCATGATCCTGTTAGTACATCACATCCTGTTAGTACATCACATCCTGTAACCCCATGATCCTGTTAGTACATCACATCCTGTAACTCCATGATCCTGTTAGTACATCACATCCTGTAACTCCATGATCCTGTTAGTACATCACATCCTGTAACTCCATGATCCTGTTAGTACATCACATCCTGTAACCCCATGATCCTGTTAGTACATCACATCCTGTAACCCCATGATCCTGTTAGTACATCACATCCTGTAACCCCATGATCCTGTTAGTACATCACATCCTGTAACCCCATGATCACTACGTCTCACACCCTCAGTGCTGAGATGTTTCTTCAGACGTGACCCTGCTCAGGGAACCACCTTCATGGAAATGAGACGTTGTCACACTGATGGAACTTCAGTGAGGAGCTGAACCCCCTGTGGTCCGTGTGTTTCCAGATGTTCTCAGATCATCTGGAGGCGCTCGGTTCCTCAGTGGACTTCTAGGACCACGACACCCCCAGAGCTCCCCACCCAAAGAACCTCCAAGACCGGTAGCCCCGACACCCCTGACCCACCTCATGTTCATTCACTACATCACACTTCAACGTCACAATACTACATCACATTTCAACGGCACAATACTACATCACATTTCAACATTACATCACTACACTACATCACATTACTACATTTCAACATTACATCACTACACTACATCACATTACTACATCACAAGACCACATTACATCACTACATGCACCCCTGGCAGCCCTCAGTCCTCCTAACCGCCTTAACCTTCCCAGAAGACACTGCAGGCTGCACCAAGCCTCTCCCAGAGCACTAGGGTCCAACGAGAAGCTGACTTCCTCAGGTACCGAGCCTGCCTGTCTGTAGTCTGCCTGTTGTCTCTCTTTCTACCAGGGTGTGTACCAGGTGTATAATATCTGTCCAGGTGTGTACCAGGTGTATAATATTTGTCCAGGTGTACCAGGTGTATAATATCTGTCCAGTTGTACTAGGTGTTTAATATCTCTTCAGGTGTACTCGGTGTATAATATCTGTCCAGGTGTACCAAGTCTTTAATATCTGTCCAGGTGTACCAGGTGTTTGTGTGTTCGACCGTCTGATCCTTTCTCGTCGTTCTGTATCCACTGTGGTGCCTCGCTCCCTCCAGTTCCAGGACAAAGACTGCCCCCTACCGAGGCAGGTCAGGTACTGCACCTCAGCTCACACACACTATACACACTGCATACCTTACAAACACCTTCACATCATTTCGCTCCGTGAGTTGGGCCATGTGATGGAAGTAGAGGAGGATCATATGGAGCTGTGGTGTGTTTCAGATGGGGGTGTGTGTGATCTGTCACACGCTGGTTCCTGTCAACACACCAACCTGTCTTATCTGTGAGGCCGCCATCGCACCTCAACTTGGGCCCCAGGCCAGCCTCAAGCTGCAGGTAGCTGTAGGTAGCTGTAGGTAGTTGTAGTAGCTGTAGGTACCTGTAGGTAGCTGCAGGTACTTGTAGGTACCTGTTCCTAGCCAGGAGCAGGTAGCTGCAGGTACCAATGTAATGTCTGATTATCTGCCTACCTGTCTGTTTTCTACCTGTCTGTCTGCCTATGGGCGTGTGTGTGTGTAGGACAGAGTATTGTGTGTAGTGTGTGGCAGTGTGAACCCAGGTCATATCTCCCACTGTGTGACCTGTGAGAGCAGACTGATGCCTGCGACCAGGGTAAGACCTGACCTCTGACCCTACATGCTAACTGTTAGCCAACAGGCTGTAAGTTAAAGTTTGTTGTGCTGTCCCAGGTGGCCCCTCCCCCGCCCCCTTCAGGGGACCAGAAGGTGTCTTGCTCCCAATGTCACCGCACCAACAACCAGGACGCGAGGTACTGCGACTGGTGTGGCTCGAAGGTACCTCCAACTACCTCCAATTACCTCCAACTACCTGTAATTACCTGTAACTACCTGTAACTACATCCAACTCCCTCTAACTGCCTATAACTACCTCTAACTACCTGTAACTACCTGAACCTACCTCTAACTACCTGTAACTACCTCTATCTGTAACTACCTGTAACTACCTCTAACACTAACTACCTCTAACTACCATCAACTATGTTAACAACTAAGTTAACAACCATTTAATTAACCACCTTAAGCCACCAGTCATGTAACGTGTTGATCTCCTACCAGCACCAATCAGCTTCTCCCCCCGTGTTTCAGCCTGCCCATCCTCTCAGCAGGGTGCTATGTGTGGGCTGTGGAGCCAGCAGCCACCCCTATGCCTCCTATTGCTCCGCATGCGGCCTCCTATTGGTCGCCCCCCCACGAAGCCACACCTCCTCTGGCCCTGCAGCAGGGGCTGCGGTTCACCCACAGGTTTGTGGCTAAACACTACAGATGACAGGAACTAACTACTCATAGGAATACTACACAAGTACAACCAGGAATGTGTACACTGGGCATTTTGCTAAACAACCTTTAATTTTAACACGTTCCCAGGGCTCAGCCTCCAATGGAGTCACCTGGCAGTCCTTGATCTCCACTGACTCCTCCCACAGCACCTCACAGGCCCCGCCAACCGCAGACAAGCAAACTCAGACAGTGGGTCTGTTCTACCCGTCTAGCGCTGAACTACACAAAAGTCACCACCAGAGGGCGCTGGCGGAGCAGACAGAGCGCCGCAGGCCACCGCTCACTGCGGTGAGCCCAGGAAGAGGTAAACGTCTCAAACTATATTAAAACTACTATGTTCAATTATAAATATAATGTATTATGATATATTCAATAATCTATATAATTTAATTTAATAAATGATACTATATTCAATTATACATTGATTATAATAAAATAAATAATAATTATAAAATATAGAATATATAAAATATTGTCTATAACCTAATAAGTCTACATAATTTGTCCTGTGGTACAACACACTGTAGTGGGTGTGTCCGAGGACTGGAGCCCTCCACCAATAGGATTGAGCCATGATGTATTTCAGGGTACTGGAGGAAGCAGGTGGATCATGTGTGTGCTCACCTGCGCTCCTACGCCCAGAACCAGCCCCACTTCAGAACCCTGCTGGGAGAACCTAGGATGGGGCGGGTGAAACCACACACACACACACACACACATACACACACACACACACACACACACACACACACACACACACACACACACACACACACACACACACACACACACACACACACACACACACACACACACACACACACACACACACACACACACAGGCTAACTCCAGGTGTCCTCAGATGGCCTCGGCTGTGATCAAGGAGGACGACTACGAAGTCAGTTTGAGGCTCAGCTTCCTGCTGGGGGAACCAGAGACCCAGGGGCCCCAGGTGAGTCCGTCTGGTAGAGGTCCTGGTAGAGGTCCTGGAAGAGGTCCTGGCAGAAGTCCTGGTAGGGCTGAAGACTGAGTGATCTTCTTGGTTCGCTAGGCCAGCAGAGAGAGGCGTGCTGGGCCGAGCCCGGACCCTCCCCAGACCCTGAGCAGCGTTACAGAGAGACAGAACCCTGGGTCCAACACTACCAGACTGGGTGAGGATACCACTCACCCAATTACCTGTAGCTCTACCTCTAGCTCTACGTGTCTACCTATAACTCTAGCTGTAGCTCTATCTATAACTCTACCTGTCTACCTATAACTCTAGCTGTAGCTCTACCTGTAGATCTACCTTTATCTCTACCTGTAGCTCTACCTTAAGTTATATCTGTAGCTCCCCATGTAGCGCTACCTGTGTCTTTATCTGTAGCTCTTTATGTCACTCCTCACGTAGCTGTACATGTACCTCTATGTGTAGCTCTACATGTGGCTGTACTGTACATGTATCTTGTTGTTCTGATTGACAGGAAAGGCGCAACCTGCAGCACACCAGAAGCCCCGCCTCCAGACTACCCAGAAGCCCCTGGTAGGTGATGACTGTTACCCAGCCTTTGTACAACATCTTGGACACAGACTCCTACATAGGAGCGCTTGATTTGTTCTGCAGGACAACTTGCTGCTGGAGGAGGTGGGCCCGGGGGGGCGGGGCAGTGTGGCGGTGGTCCAGCAGCTCCTAGACCAGGTGACACCCGGTCACATCTCCTTTAACGACAAATTTACCTTTCACAAGAGACCTCACCTTTAAGAGAGACACACTTTTGAGGGGAGACTTTCCCTTTAAGGAGAGACCTCACCTTTAAGACTTAACCTGTAATGATTGACAGGGGGCAAGCTCGATGTGTCAGGACAGTGAGGGGCACCCCGTCCTGGTGGTTGCCGTAGTGACCGGACGTCATGACATCATCCCTGTCCTGGTGCAGAGAGGAGCTGATGTCAACCAGCAGTCTGGACCGTAAGAGGACACACACACACACACACACACACACACACACAGCAGCTCCGTTCACCAAAATATCCAGGTTTTTTTTTTATAAAAACATATGTATCTATTCTATATCGTTTCTATTTGACTGCATCTGCCTCTGTATCAGACCATTTAAATTTTAGACTGAGACACTCATTTCTGACTAATCGGGGAAACTCTTCCCTGATTGATTTAGGGATTCCATCTTATCCATCCTGTCAATCACGTGAATGCAACACTTCTGACTGGAGGAGAAGGGAGGGAGCAGAGAGGGAGCAATGTTTTGGTTGTTTGACCTTTCTCCTTCTCTCTCTCTCTATCACTCTATTCATCTCTCTTTATCACTCTTGACCCTTCCAGCTCCTGTATGTATATCTATATATGTATGTCTGTGTGCTCAAGGTTAAAGAACACTGCTCTCCATCAGGCAGCCTCACAGGGCTCTGGAGGTCTGCAGTCTGCTACAGTCCTGCTGGGGTAACACACACACACACACACACACACACACACACACACACACACACACACACACACACACACACACTCCTTCTCAAAACCTCCTGTGTGATGGTGTTCCTCCTGTGTGATGGTGCTCCCCCTGTGTGATGGTATTCCTCCTGTGTGATGGTGCTCCCCCTGTGTGATGGTGTTCCTCCTGTGTGATGGTGCTCCCCCTGTGGTTCCAGGTGCAGGGCCAGGATGAAGAGGAACGCTCATGGTGAGACAGCTTACGACCTGGCCCTGGTGTCCGGCTGCCCCCTCATGTTGCAGCTCCTGGCGGCCCAGCTGGGCGCCACCCTGCTGGGCACCCTGCTGCCAGACCCGGCCAGGATCAGCCTGGAGCCCCCGGCCGCCCCCCAGCAGCAGCAGCTAGACCTCAGGGCTGGACCAACGTTGACATCAGAGGTCTGCGCTGGAGGATGGAGAGCCAGGCTAAAGGACGGCGGTGACAAGGGGTCTATGGAAGTGTGTCATTCTAAAGCAGCCCCACAAGAACCAGAGTCATGCACCAACATTCAGAAAACTCTTAAAGCAGGTTGGCCTTTCAGAATACAGCAAACAGAGTGGATTGGATTTAGTTACAACTAAAATGTACACATCTCTAAATATACTTTGAATCTTCGTACCTTGTTATTTCTCTTATTGGACTTGCTCATCATGATCTAACCCTGGCCTGTCATTACTAGTTAGAGGTTTGTCAGAAATATTAAAATACAAAACAAATCGAGCCCTACTGTTTCCTCATCACATGGACTTAACCCCTTGAGCCAAAGCAACTCGGTGAACAGGAACAGGTAGGGGTTAGAGGACATCTTCCTGTAGGAGAACTACAGGTAGACTGGATGTTGGGGATCAAACCCAGAACCTTTGGTATGGTCAAACACCCTGACCACTACATTTAGGGCATTTGGCAGACGCTTTTATCCAAAGCAACCACTAGACCATCACCTGAACATCAGACCATCACCCGAACATCACACAAATCACCTGAACATCAGACCATCACCTGAACCATCACATTCATCACCTGAACATCACTGTCACCCAACCCATCACACTAATCACCTGAACATAACCATCTGTAAGCAAACAGTACCACAGCAGCAGTGTGTATAGCTTAACCCACGCACGGTAATGACCAATCAATTGGAAGCAGTAAGTACAAGCCTGGTGGCGTCTTTATTAACAGGACACAAGACAGAGGGGCGGAGCAACAGCCTCAGCATTATAAAGAGCACGCCGCAGGACAGAGTCCGAGTCCTTCTCGAGTCCTCAGAAAACACTCTGAAGGCCACGTGACATCGCCGTGGTCAGCGTGTGACATCACAGTTGCAGGCGAGTGACATCACAGTTGTAGGCGGGTGACATCGCAGTTGTAGACGTGTGACGTCACAGTTGTAGACGTGTGACGTCACAGTGGTAGGCGAGTGACATCAGCGTCTGAGGCGCAGGTAGAAGGCGTGGCGACACTCGGCGCTGTCTGCGGGGTAGTACTTATCGTAGAAGTCCAGGATGTACTCCTCTGTCTTGAAGCCAAACTTCTGGTACAGCAGCATGGCCGCGTTGCTGGCCGACACATGCAGGGTCACGTCTTTCCCCATGCACGTCTGAAACACACGGCACGCACATGTACAGAGATGTATGTACAGACACAGGGCGAGCACCCACTCTAGTGGCCAGAGGGTCTTTAGTGACCACGATGGTGTTTGGTTAGACCCCCTTCTCCGGTAGAGCTCCGCCCCTCGGCCAGGTGAGCCTACCTGGATGAGGTGGTAGATCATGAAGGTGGCGATGCCCGCTCTCCTCCAATCGGGATGCACCAACAGGAAGGAGATGTAGGCCTCGTTGTACTTGACATCTGGCACCATGAAGCCAAAGCCGACCACCACCTTCTTATAAAGCGCCACCACGCTGAAGTCTGGGTACTGCAGGGACTCAGACAGGTCCACACCTGAGGACACACCATGCTGCTCACCGGGTTTGCAAAAAAAAATGGTCCAACTTTCAAGCCAATAAAGATTTTGGAATTTGAATCTGTCAATACAGACAGCCAGCCAGACAAGACGGGTCACCTGGCCAGAAGCTGTCCTGACACATGGCGTTGACGGAGGGGATGTGGTTGGGCCGGACGTAGCAGTAGTCTATGGGGGCCTCGGGTTCCGGGGCCCAGGAGGGGTCCTTCCTGTGGGGGTACGCCCGGATCTCCGCCAGCAGCCTCATCTTCAGGGGCCTGTTCTCATAGTCCCTCCTGCAGGACACACACAGGGGGCCCTCAATAACCACCAGCAGGCTCATAAACACAGGGGCCTCTAAACTGGGCCCACGGCCAGCCCTCGCTGAGTCACTAGTCAGCCCTAGTGTCCCTGTGTCCCTCGGATCGTCTTTTCTCCACTTTAACTGGTCTGATCATCAGTTCCACATGTTCTCTTAGCAGCAACTGTATCACCACACTGTCTGAGCCAGAGTGCTGAGGCCAACGCTGCTGGGTTTCAAGTTGGGGCCCCTAATAACAACAGGTAAGGAACCACAGGGGCCCTGAGGTGTGGTTGTGTACCTGATGTAGGGCTTGAGGGAGCGCGAGGTGTAGGGACTCCTCACCGCCAGGTCGAGGCCCCCGGCAGAGCCCATGAGACGGTGCCAGAAGGAGGCCGAGGGGGGATGGAGCCCCCTGGTGGAGGACAGGGGCGTCTACACACACACAGAGAGAGAGAGAGAGAGAGAGAGAGAGAGAACGTCAATACCGGAGGTATACCTGTACAGTACTGAGGTATAACTGTAGTACTGACAGTACAACTTTGTTTGCCACTGTCTCAGTACTGGTATATCCTTTGTCTCCTACCATCCATATCTTGACATTAAATAATACATTGTTAAATATTTGTTTTGCTGAAGTGCTGGACAGCCCAGCGCCAACATAACGTCTGGGAGAACCACGGATACTATATGATATATGATGATACTATACGATACATACTATATGATATATGATACTATACGATATGATACTATATGATACATACTATATGATATGATATGATACTATATGATACTATATTATATGATGTTATATGATATATATATATATTGTTTATATTTGGTCAATGCAACCTCAAAATAGAGGTCTGCACAAATGTTGAAAGCTAATTGTGGGAGTGGGCGGGCGGGATGATCCACTGCACTCCCACAAATTAAACGAGTGTAAAGCAAAATATACAAATGATTAATGTAGGGCCTAGCGTACATAAATTGTGCTGGAGATTCTGCAGCAATAAAAACGTTTTAAGCAGCCTAAACTTGTGGTTGTTGTCGTTTGGGGGGTAGCCTAATCTCACGCACATGTGTTTAGAGACAATTCCTTTCCGCTACAGAAAGTGAACATCCATCCTGCCCGCCGTCTTGCGGGCATTTGCGGGCGGGAGCGGGACATAATATCACAGTTGTGGGCGGGAGCGGGACTAAAAATTACAATTCTTTGCGGGAGCGGGACATAATATCACAGTTGCGGGCGGGAGCGGGACTAAAAATTACAATTCTTTGCGGAAGTGGGACTGAACATCGTGTCCCGCGCAGACCTCAAAAGCCCATGAGACGTAGTACTAATGTAGTACTGTGGTCCTAGCATGGTAGTGTACTACTACTGTAGTACTGTGGTCCTAGCGTGGTAGTGTAGTACTAGTGCAGTACTACTGTAGTACCGGGTACCTGGAAGCGGTCCAGTATGCGGAGGTCCTGGCTGCTGGTGCAGTATCGTCCCAGCAGGGGTCCGGGGGTGTAGAGCGCCCCCACCAGGCTGAGGGCGGTGGAGACGGAGTGGTCCACGTCCAGCAGGGGGAGTCCTCTCTGGCGCTTGGCCTGCCGTACCGCCAGCTTCCTGCGCAGCCTGGCGGCCTGCGGCGTCACCGCCAGGGCCAGCGGACACGCCTCCAGGCGCCGTAGCAACATGCGCTCCTCGTACAGGCCGAGCGCCGTGTAGCGGGGGCCGCTGGGGACCCCGGGCCCCTCCCCCTTCTTCTCAGGATGGACACGCCTCCTCTCCGAGGCCCCGCCCACCGCACCGCGTCCCCCGGCGGAGGGAGGAGGGCCGTCACACCGGGCCGGCGGTCCCTCAAAGTCTTTTGCGTGGCGTCGGCCCTCCTCCTCCTCCTCCTCGCTGTCAGCCTCCCGCTTGATGTGCGGCGGGGGGGGGCGTGAAGGGAGGCCGGGGTGGGCGTGGCCAGCACTGGGGGGCGGGACGTACTCCATACCAGGGTCGATCATCCCCTCCCCCTCCAGCTCCTCGTCATCTGCAGAGGAAAGGGCCAGGAAGTCAAAACTCAATTTCCCCTTTCAATCCGTTTGTCCACAAGGAGTTGCTATGTGCTAGCTAACTGAGGTTAAAGGAGTGTTTAGCTGCTAGCTAACTGAGGTTAAAGGAGTGTTTAGCTGCTAGCTAACTGAGGTTAAAGGAGTGTTTAGCTGTTAGCTAACTGAGGTTCAACAAGTGTTTAGCAGCTAGCTAACCAAGGTTAGCGTGAACTGAGGAGGAGTGTTCATCTCACCGTGGAACAGGGCCTGGGGGGGCATGAGGTCCGGGATGAGGTCGGCCTCTGACAGCAGGGAAGGCGTGGCTGAGTGGGAGGCGGGGGTCCCGGGGGCGGAGAAGTCGGGTGAAGGGGAAGGCGAGGGGCTTGTCAGGGGCGTTCGGTCCGAGGAACTCAGAGAGGAGAAGTCCACCACCTCCCCTTTCTCCAGGAGCAGGTCGGGGCGCCGGCCTCCCCTCCCCCCCAGCTTGACGGGGGTGGAGGAGGAGGAGCGGTCCGTGTAGCTCGCCTCCTTCTGGGCCCTCCGGATCTCCTTGGCCTCCTGTGTCCGCGAGCGCTTCTCCTTCAGCTGCATGGCACTCTCCACAGGGTTCCTGGCTCCACGCTTCCTCAGACCCTCCACCGTGATGGTCGGCTCCAGGGCGGGCTTCGACACTATGGACGACAAGTTAACAGGTTAAAGAGGTAAACCACACGCCAACAAGAGGTAAACTGCAGGGCATGTAGCACAGTAAAGTCCAGGACTACCTTTGGTCTTGGTGGTGGTTTTGTCCAGGTCGGGTCGCAGGGTGGGGGGCCGGTTCTGGACTAGTTTCCACCAGCCCGGTTCTCCAAACTCCTGAGCCCCGGAGCGGAAGAAGGCGGGGCTGCCAACTGACAGACAGCCAGCCACTGTGCTCCACCAAGTGATGGTCTTCTTCCTGCATGGAGCCAGTGGTCCTACCTCAGTTATTCTGTCAGTACTACCCCAGTTATACTGTCAGTCCTACCACAGATAAACTGTCAGCACTACCTCAGTTATACCGTCAGCACTACCTCAGTAGTACTGTTATACTGACAGCACTACCTCAGTTATACCGTCAGCACTACCTCAGTAGTACTGTTATACTGACAGCACTACCTCAGTTATACCGTCAGTACTACCTCAATAATACTGTTATACTGTCAGCACTACATCAGTTATACTGTCAGTACTACCCCAGTTATACTGTCAGTACTACCTCAATAGTACTGTTATAGTGTCAGTACTACATTTACATTAAGGGCATTTAGCAGACGCTTTTATCCAAAGCGACTTACAAAGAGTACATTTGTCATAAGAAGGTGAAACATTTCATTGCTGCTAATACAGTAAGAATGTCGCCAGAACAAGTTTCAAGCATTTCAATTGCTAGGTTAACCATTGCTAGTATACAACATCTCTGGCTAAGTGCCAAGTTACAAAGAGCGATTATAAAGTGCCAAGACATACAACATACAGTACTACCTCAGTTATACTGTCAGTAGTTGTACAGTTATATCTCAGTACTGTGAGAGAAGGCTTAATGTGTCCCAGTATGTGTGTACCAGTATGTGTACCAATGGTACCTCACCTGCTGCCCAGCAGGAAGGTCCAGTGTCGCCCTATGAAGGCGCAGATGTCCTCCTTCCATCTGAAGTAACCTTGACGACCAGTTCCCTCCAGTGACAGGTTGTACATGGCCAACATCACCACCTAGAAGCCAAGACACGCCCCTCTGAAATACACCTCCACACAAGACACGCCCCTCTGAAATACACCTCCACACAAGACACGCCCCTCTGAAATACACCTCCACACAGGACACAGCCCCTCGTACCTCACCACCTAGAACTAATGTTTTTGTGTTGCTATGGGTACCTGTCGCCAGGTTAGCCTCATACTGTTGCTAAGGTCACCTGTTACCAGGTGAGTCTCATCCTGTTGCTATGGTTACCTGTTGCCAGGTGAGTCTCAGCCTTTTGCTATTGGTACCTGTTGCCAGGTGAGTCTCATCCTGTTGCTATGGTTACCTGTTGCCAGGTGAGTCTCATCCTCTCAAAGCTCTCCTTGCCGTCTTCGGAGCAGCTGCAGCAGATGAACTTGAAGAAGTTATCTCCCTTCAGGTAGCTGGGCTGCTCCCCTCTGAGCTGGCCTGGTGGGTCACACAGGCAGACAGGTTTACACGTGAAACAGGTAGAATGGGGGACAGGTAGACAGGTTTATTTAGCCAAGTATATTTGCAGAGAGTTACTTGGTGAGAATAGCCAGGTGAGACAGGTAACCATCTCACAGGTAACAGGTAAACCTTGTGCAGGTCTACAAGACCCTGGGGACAGGTAATGTGATGACAGGTAAGGGGTCGTACCTGAGGGTATCCACTTGTGACACCTATCGCAGTAGAATGCCATGTCCTCGCATGCCCAGCCTCCCTCCCCCTCCTCCCCCACGTCGCTAGTGAGGGAGTCCCCGCTCTGCTCATGGGAGAGGTCCACCGAGCCCTGGTCCTCTGACTCCACCATCAGCACTGTCTCCCCCTCCACCTCCCCTTCCTCCAGGCCCTCCGAGGCTGACGTGCACAACTCCTCGTTCTCCCCCACCAGCTGGTCACTGCTGCTCTCCATGCTTCAGTCTCACCTGGACAGGCAACACACACACCTGGTTAATGTTAACACAACCCTGGACAGGCAACACATACCTGGACATAACACATAGACCTGGAAACGTACAGCAAACACACACACACACACACCTGTAGAAAACTGTGCCCAGTACAACCACGTACTGGGCAGCTCCCAATATTACAAGTAAGACACTGTGGTTGTACTGGGCAGCTCCAAATAAAACCAGTAAGACACTGTGGTTGTACAGGGCAGCTCCCAGTACCACGAGTAGAAGACTGTGGTTGTACTGGGATCAGAGGGCAGTCCCAGTTACAGACTGGGTGTAGAGGTGTTTCTGGTACCTGGGTTAGTGGTGGTTGTGTTGGTTGTGTTGGGCCTCCCTCTGGTTCCTCTGGGCCTCCAGCTGTTGGGTCAGGACCCTCTGCTCGTCCAGGAGTCGAAGGTTCTCCCTCTTCCGCTCCAAGCGCTCCAGGTCCCGAACAACCCCCTGATGCAGCCGCTAGAACCCCAAAGAGAACCCGTCAGAGAACCTCAGAAATAACAGAGGCTTTTAAGATCCTATGTAAGGGACTTATAATTCCAAACACCACACATAAGTAGAAGTGTAAGCTGCTAGGCTAAGGCCAGTCAACTGTGGTGCAGAACATGGTTAACAGGTCATGTTGTGACGTCACACGGTCGCTCCAGAGGACCAGTAGGTCCCACCGCTGACCACAGCTGAGGGCGTTGAAGACAACGGGCAGCTCGTTAGCACAATGCTAGTAAACTGTAAATGCTGTTGCTAATGCTAAGCTTTTTTTGGTGGTTCTTTACCTCTTGGTCCAACCTCTGCTTAATGTGCACCCCGGCCACGGTGCTCAGCGTCAGAAGCACAGATACTCCCAGTACAACTTTAGAGGTTGTAGACATAGCTAGGAGCTAAGCTAAGCTGGAGCAGCTAGCCTACTTCGCGTGATGTAGCCTGGTGCAGGGCAGGACGAGCAGCGGAGTGTCGAGGTCACGATCAGTCCTGAGTAGTCGAGTCAGATGAGCCGATATTCGTGTTGATTGTTGTTTGAGCTTTTTATTTGGGATAGAATGTTAATCTGATTTTACGACTTTGTGCTTTGTCCATAATGTCCTTGCCCCACGCCAATCAAACTCAGTGATTGAACTAAGAGACACTGCCCTCTGCTGGCAGCCACCAGGTTGTTTTAAAGAGAGATATGGTGCCTTTTTCTTTTTAATTACAGCGTTTCTTTTCTATGTTTGCTCTGTGTCGGTCTGCTGACTGTTGGACTGGCTGTCTGTCTGTCCATCTGTCTGTCTGCTTGTCGGATGGATGAAACATTCCATCTCAGAACAAGGGCCTCAGGATCAGCCAATAGCGCTGCTCAAGGGCTAAGTCCCGCCCACACCACATGCACGCTGCAGCAGAGCTGTGAGAATAACATTATGTACACTGATGGATAACAGCAACGTTTTTGATTTAAAACACAGGCATTTATTTTCCAAGCATATTCAAAGAACCCATGGGTGCCTACACGTCTTATTGGGGGAGACTTGGGAGACTTTCACAATGTCGGCATAACAAGTACAAATGGTGGGGGGGGGGGCAATGTTGACACCTGCCTGTTCAATTAATGAGTATCAATGTAAGCAAGGTTTATATAATTTGGACATCATTATATATGATATTATTATCGGCAGCTGCATGTTAGGATGACGGGGTTGGTTTAAAGGTCCCTGAGTGACAGACACGCTGACCAATGACGGGCCGAGGTCCCGCCTCTCCTCGGAGAGCAGGGAAAGTGCCACGACTCACACACTGTTCTGGAAACTTTCCTCCACCTCAGCAGGTAAGAGACACTTTGACCATCACACTTTCCTGATAGTTTTTAGAAGACACATTCTGACTGCAGGACGTCATCTATATACCTTGATAACAGGGACGTACTCCTGCAAATTTAAATACTGCAAATAAGTGTCAAAACGTATGAGATAACTGCTAATAACTAGATGATTAAACACGAGTTGATTTGAAAACGTTGAGGAGATAACTATTTCAACTTTCCTGGGATATTATAACGGTGTTCATAGTGCGTTTCTTTGATTAAACATTGAGCTCAACAGAAAGAAGGATTAGAACCTCAGGGGCTGCATCAGCAAGGATGCAATCCAATTCGGATTGGCATTACACAAGTAGATGGTTCGACCAATAAAACACCTCATCTGGTGTTCAGAGGCTGAAACACAAATCTCTTACACTTAGCGATCGAAATCCTGTCTTGGTCAATGCCCGTCTTCAATGCCCGGTCTTCTCGGAGGTAGCGGTCTGTAGAAGGTGAGACCATCAACCTGTCCGAACACAACGCGTCTGTTTCACTGGTCCGTAACCAGCTGACTTCATGTTCTGAGTCATGTCACTGAGGCGGCTCTGGAGGCTGTTCACTTCAGGCAGGAGCTCAAAGGGTTAATTGTCCGTTAAGACACGTCGACTCTTCTGCGCCTCTGTCACGATCGGGTCAGCAATCTGAGAGTCTACCTTTAGACCAGCGGTGTGAGGGTCTGCCTTTAGACCAGCAACGTGAGGGTCTACCTTTAGACCAGCGGTGTGAGGGTCTACCTTTAGACAAGCGGTGTGAGGGGTCTACCTTACGTTAAAGTTTTGTTGTTGTTTGTTGCTTTATTATGAAATACTAGTAGGCTAATTATAGTTCCTTTGCAAAGCAAACAGTCCTCGAAAAAGAAGTCTCACCAGAGTATAGCAGAATGTAACTCCTTCTCTTATCTCCTAGGACTGTTTTCACCTGAAGTCAACTCTGCTGATTTTTAAACTATTTTTGTTTATTTATTATATTATTAGAACAGAAGGGCAAAGAACAGTGGAATAAGTCAACTATAGGCTATAATGTAGGCGTGTACAGGAAGCACACTAGTACATCACAAGCTTTAGATAGAAGGTGGACAAGGTAACGATAACCATGTCACTAAGTATGTTATACATCATGGGTTGATTTCTAGAATCCACAGCTCTATGTTAGTCATACAGCTATACCACAGCTCTATGTTAGTCATACAGCTATACAGTGTTCTGGTTCTGGATCTGGATCTGGATGTGTGTGTGTATGTGTGTGTGTGTGTGTGTGTGTGTTTGTGTTGATTTTTGTGTTGTGATGTGTTTGTATGTGGATCTGTGGTATTTGACAGTGTGTTGTGTTGTGTTGTGTTTCCAGTCTCCCAGCCCTCCCAGTCCTCCCAGTATCCCAGTCCTCCCAGTCTCCCAGTCCTCCCAGTACACCTAATACTCGCAGTATGGATGCGTGGGACCCCCAGACCCTAGCTATGCTGGTGTTTGGTGGGTTCATGGTGGTGTCAGCCGTGGGTATGGCTCTGGTGTCGCTGGTCTCCATGAGGGAGACATCCTATGAGGACGCTCTGGACCAGCAGCGCCGGGAGATCAGCAGAACCCAGACCCAGCGGTCTGACCGCAGGAGGAAGGAGAAGACTCTGGACAAGAGGAGAACCAAGAAGAGAGAGCTCTTGGAAGCAGCCGGCCTAGAACCGGCCGTGGCTTCAACCAGTGAGCCTGAGTCAGACCCAGAACCTGCTGCTGGACCTGCGGTATCCCCACTTGCTGCTGAACCTGGTCTGCTTGTTGACCCAGAATCGGTTGAGACCCCTCCCACTGCCTCTCAGGTCCCTCCCACAACCTATGTTGAAGCCCCGCCCATGACCTCTGTTGAAGCCCCACCCATGCCCTCTGTTGAAGCTCCGCTGATGACCTCTGTTGAAGCTCCGCCCATGACCTCTGTTGAAGCTGCTCCCACTTCCTCCCCGAAGGAGAAGAAGAAAAAGAAGAGATCTGGGAAGTCGGAGCCAGTTTCAGCAGCAGAAACGGTTGCTAAGGAAACTGTTATTGCTGTTGAGGCTGCAGTGGTTGCCAAGGAGACCGTTACCATGGGCTCTGCACCTAGCGATCCTGCTTCTGACGCAGGGGAGAAGCCAAAGATGGACCTGCCTGCCAAGAAGGCCAAGGCTGGACCTGGTCGGTAGCATTAGCATTAGCTGCTACAGACATAGCTAGCCCCAACTTTAGAATGTGTTCCCATGTGGTTGATATGTCAAAGGAAGACTTCAGGTCATAGTGAAACCAGAAGCCCCGTACTGATCAGCACCGCTCCAGTCAGTTGAGGCCTTTGAGCGAGAGAGCTGCTCTGAGGCAGATTATACTGATGAGCTGTCAGTGAAGTGAGGGCCAGCTACAGCTTCTGTAAAGTCAAGATGATTTAGTGTTTTCACTCGTCTTTTTGTGAACAGTGAACCTAAAAACAAAAAAACGACATCCTGAGTATTTTATAGCTACATAGAGAGTTTTCTTCACATTGTCCTCCAACTATGCATCTCGTTTGACTATTGGCAAGTGGAAATAACCAGATTTTCCAAAGAGCCATTCCTTGTTCCTTAGTGTCAGTGGTGTTTGTGTTGCAGAACCACCGCCGGTCCAACTGCGCTACAGAACTTTGCTGTCCTCCATCACTGAGGCAGTACTGAGCCAGAAGGAGGTCCAGAAACTGATCCAGGCCCTGCAGCAGAAGGTGGGTCTCTGCATTAACCAGGGTCAGCGCTGAGATTGTCTGACTTTTGAGCTTGACCTCCGGCCTACTACGGCCTTGGTAGTGCCAACACCTAACCCTAGTCCTGGGTAACTGAGCCTGTTTCCTGGTCTTCAGATGTCTGGAGAACCAGATGTTGTGGCTGCTCTGAAGAAGAAGCTGGAGGAGAAGGAAAAGCAGCTGAACAATGAAAAGAAAGACACGAGTGCCGCTAAGGCCCGGCTCCGGGACCTCACCCAGGTACAGCCACGGCTTGACTCGTGGGGAACCTTACTACCACGCTTGGTCGGTTCCTCCTGCATATTCATGAGAGCACTGCTGTCCATGCCAGGATAGCTGCCAAGTGCCCTCACAGACCAGCTACGTTCACTCACTGAGCACTGCTGTCCCATTACTCTGATAAGCCTTTAAGAACAGAGACACATATCTGAGAGGCTAGAGATGTGCCTTCTTTATTCAACGAGGCCTGTCTCAAGACACCTGGAGCACCTCAGGTGATCACCACTGCTGCCAGCTGTCCTGTAGCCTCAGCAACAGTAGAGCTGCTGGACCACGAGGTTGCACGCGGCTGTGGGCTGTGGGTCAGTGGTTCCCCCCATGCCTTCTGCTCTAACACTCTGCCCCTGGTGCTCAAGCACGGTACTGCAGTATTGTTCTGCAGTATTGTGGGGGATATGGCTAACTTAGGTAATTGTGTAAACAATATTGTATAAATAAAGTTTTCAGCCAGGGACCTTCTCTTCTCATATCCCGTTCTATCATACCAGGATATAGAACCCATGTTGAGGAATAGGGTTAGGGTTAGTGTGTTTACCTCGCTCACAGCTTCCTGTCCCACAGGAAGTCAGCGCTGAGCGTTCCAAGATGCGGTCCCTGGAGGCGGGTCTGAGGGCGGAGCTCTTGGCCAGTGGCCACGCCCAAGCCACTCTGACACAGCAGCTCCAGCTCAAGGTCAGAGGTCATTGCAGGGATGTCCTCCCTGTGGTGGTTTCAAGGTTGACGTGTTAGTAGTGAGTTTTGTTGACGACCTGCTTTAGTATGACACGCGTGTTGACTAACTAGAGTTTGATTCATGTGATATTGTCAATTACAGATTTACAAGGTCAGTACTGTGGTAGTCAGAATTCATCTGACTAGACAACCAACTAGTTAGTGTTTACTTGTGCAGATAGTCAACTGGTTAATCTTTACTAGTGTGTATTACTATGAATTGGTACTAGTGTGTACTGTGTGGACTCTGTGGACAGGTGTGTAGTCTCCAGGAGCAGCTGGAGAACGGGCCCAGTGGGCAGCTCACCAGACTAACCCAGGAGAACTCCATCCTTCGAGATGCCTTGAACCAGGCCACCAGCCAGGCAGAGAGCAGGTCTGTCTAACCGCCTGTCTGACTGCCGGTCTCTCTGATTGTCTGCTTCTCTGTTTTATCGTCTGTCTTTCTGTCTCTCTGTCTGTATGGTTTTAGTTTTAGTTATTCATCTGGATGTTCTGACAGGCTTCCCTGGTTCAGGGAGGTTCTGGTTCTGACAGGCCTCTCGGGTTCTACATGGTTCTGGAAGGTTGTATGGTTGTGCTGTGTCCCTGCAGGCAGAATGCAGAGCTGGCCCGTCTACGGCAGGAGGTGCTGCGCGGGGCGAGGGAGGTGGGGGAGCTGAGCAGGAGGAAGGATGCTCTGCAGAGCAGTGAGGAGCGCAGGAGGAGCCTGGAGAACAAACTGTCCTCCATGGAGCAGCAGTTGGCCCAGACACAGGTCTGTCTCTATTATGGGATGTATCGTATGCATTATTATTAGATGTTCTAGTGTTGAACATAGAGAATACTATTATGGGATATGTCTCCTCGCTCGCTCTCCTCCTCCCATGGAGCAGCTGACCCATGTAGAGAAGGAGCGTGACCATCAGCAGCGGCAGGAGAAGATGCAGGAGGAGCTGGGGAGGTGCGGTGATGTCATTACTAGCCTGCAGGAGAGCCTGACTCAGGCCCAGCAGCATGAGGTCACGATTGCAGGTCAGTGAAGCCTCCAGCCAATGAGCTTATGAGCCCTAGCTGTTAGCTGAAGTAGTGGTAAGTGCTAGCATGTTAGCATGACATTGTGCCAGCTGTGTTTGTGAAATGTCAGCAAGCTAAATACTACCTGGTTTGTGTTCCAGAACTCCGTGGTACTTTGGGTTCTGCTCAGGAGGAGCTGCAGGCTCTCAAGGCCCGACTGGAGCAACCAGAACCACAGGTATGACCTCGCTCAGAACACAACCACTGGCTGTGTGTGGGTTTCCATGGTTACATGCAACAGTGATGTCAGTATCTTCCCCTCAACAGGTTGGCGTCTCATCCAAGATGGAGGAGCTGAATACTCGGTAGGATCCTGTTCAACCTCTGAACCTGTAACCGCTGAACATCTAACCTCAGAACCTGTAACCTCTAAACCTCTAACCTCTGAACATCTAACCTCTGAACCTCTAAACTTGTAACCTCTGACATCTAACCCCTGTTATCTTCTAGATGTCTAACCTCTGGTCTGTTGGTTTGTCAGACTGCAGGAGCGGGAGCAGCAGGTGACCTCCCTGGAGGAGGAGGTACAGCATCTGAAGAAGAACCTGGAGAGCATCCCCTCCGCCTCTCTCTCCTCAAACGGGTATGCCTCACATGCTCCCCACTAACACTAGCTAACCATCTGAAGCTAGCTAACAGTAGCTAACTCTAACACTAGTTAACACTAGCTGAAGCTAGCTAACACTTGCCAACACAAAAGCTAGCTAATGTTAACACGCTAGCTCACACTAGCTAACAATACCCAATACTAGTCAACACTAGCTACAACAAGCCAACACTAGCCAACACTAGACAACACTAAAACTAACACTAGCTAAGAAAAGCCCTACAAGTATTTACAGCAGTTTTTATTGTGTGTATTCATTGTTGTTTTCCAGAGTGAAGGAGTCTGAAGGAATGACCACACCAGACTCTCAAACACAGGAAGACACCACAGTAATACACACACACACACACACACACACACACAGTGTATTATCAGAGTATTAATCCTGTTGTACGATGGTACTACCTGTTTTACCATAGACCTAACGGTACGGTCCTGTCCATGGAACATTAGTACTGATGGTGTAGTGTACTGGTACTATCAATGGTACAGTAGCACTGATGGTGTAGTGTAATGGTACTGTCCATGGTACAGTAGTATTGATGGTCGAGCATGATGGTACCAGGGTTCTAATCCTACTCTGTTCCAGATGCTGACCTCAGCTCGAATTACTGAGCTGGAGGCAGTTCTGGAGGAGAGAGAGAGACGAGTGGTTACCTTGGAAACTGAGCTGGACAAGCTGAAGGAAGAGATGGAGACCCTGAAGACCAAAGTCCACGTGAGTCAATCTCCAATACGTCATCATCTTTATGGATATTATTATTGTTATGGTTGTTATTATAGGATAATGATTATGGTGATGATGTCTTGCAGGATTCAGGAAGTGAGACAGAATCCGAGCAGCCTTTTGAAAGGTGAGACTAAATGAGCAGTCTCTAAGGCGAACAGGACACATCGTCATGACGCCTCCACTTCAGAAGGACAGGAGCATAAGAATGTTACTGTAGTAATGGTTTTGGTCATCACTAATCATGACGTTGTAAGTTATAAGGGTAACACTGTGATGTTTGAACCTGCCAGTGTTTCTTATAGAGGCTCTCGAGTCCCAAAATGGCAGGGTATCACCAACAAAAAATCCCATGATGCATTCTGATGTACAAGCCCTATATAATAATAATGTATATTATGGTATATATTATATATATAGTATATATTGATACATGTATATAATGATGTGTTACATGTGCTATGTTACACTTACTACTGCACATTTGGAGTATGGGGAAATGTAATTTCGATCCTCTGTGTAATTACTTGCACTAATTGCATGGCAGGATTGACAATAAAGTTCTTACGTCTCTGTCTTATGAGAATAATTAGATGGAGCCTGGAGCCCCAGTCACCACAGGGGCACCCCTGTCCACAGCCAGAGGCTCCTGCTGTCGTGGCTTCCTTTACAATGATGTATATTATGCTAGGTAGTGTATATATAGTATATCATTCTATATATAGTGTACATTCATGTGTGTATAATGTCGTTGCTGTAGCCTGGAGAAGGACTCTCAGCTGCTGGCTCTGGAGGAAGAGCTGACCACCACTAGAGAAGACCTGGAGCAGATGAAACAGAAGAACAACGTGAGGACTCGTTATACTGGGAGTACTATTTGTGCTGGCAGTACTGGGTATAATAGTTATTCTGGATATACTGGTTGTACTGGTAATACTGAGAGTACTAGTTGTACTGGGTATAATAGTTATCCTGGATATACTGGTTGTACTGGTAATACTGGGAGTACTGGTTATGCCAGGAGTACTAGGTATATTAGTTATCCTGGATATACTGGTTATACTGGGAACTAGTACTGATTATACTGTTAATGCTGGTTAAGCTGAGTACTGGTAAATAGGTTATACTGGGAGCTGGTAGATTACACTGGTTAATTGGGAGTACTAGTTATACTGACCGACTGTGGTCTCCTCTCAGGAGCTGCGGGAGAAGAACTGGACGGCTGTGGAGGCTCTGGCCGCTGCGGAGAAGATGAACCTCCAGAGACTGACTGAAGCCCAGCGAGCTGTGGTCTGTTACACCATTCACTTCGTCTCTGCAGCACTGACATGGTTAACCAGTGTGTTCTATGTGTGTTCTACGTATGTGATCTATGTGTGTGTTCTACGTGTATGTAGGTCGTAGCAGAGGACTCGGCCTCCCATCTGCAGACTGAGGTCCAGAAGTGCCTTCACCTCTTGTTTCCAGAAGTTTCTGTGGAACCGCAGCAGGTAGGTCTGTAGTTTGGTACCAGAGCCTCAGAACCAGTCTGTCCATCTGTAGTCTGGAACCAGAGCCTCAGAACCAGTCTGTTAGTATGTAGTGTGGTAACGCACTGAAGATGGGATCAGAGATATAAGATGTTTGGAGCTCCAGCCTCCTTCATGTGTTCATGTGATATGTGAGTGGTTCTGATCCAGCAGGGTGATTGGTTGGAGCTGGTCACACAGAAAGCTCTGGAAACTCAACGAGACGCCATGCAAACATCTCAGGTACTCACACACCAACTAGCTGTCAATGCACGAGTAGTTCCATAGAGTAAATATATCACTATAAACCATGTTCTGGATCTCCAGGAGGTTCTCACCAAACTGAAGGAGAATGAAAGGATTCTCCAGGCAGAGTGTGAGACAAACCGTAACATTCTGGCCAAAGCGGTGAGAAACTGTCACCTTCACACTGATCAAAACCTTCATCTTCAACACTGATAACTTTCAGGACCGCTGTCTTCATGAGATATCTGAAACACACAGAGCAGTCCAGCTGTCCGGCCCGAGGATCTGACCACTGAAGCATCCTGAGGCTTGTGATATGCTTTCTCTCCAGAAGGGAGAGCTGCTGAGTGTGCAGAGCAGAGCAGAGGAGCAGGAGAGAGTCTGGAAGGAGCAGTGGGCCCTGGCAGACCAGCAGCGGCAAGAGGTAGGACAACTGCTCTGGTCACTATGGTTACTAGGCTTCCTACTGGTCACCGTGGTTACCAAACAGCAGGAGGTAGGACGGCTGCTCCTGGTCAGTATGGTTACTAGGGTTCCTACCGGTCACCGTGGTTACCTACTGGCCACCATGGTCACGTGCTGTTCACCCTGCTTACCTAGAAGAAGGAGCAGTTAGTAAACGCTTTTCGCTGTACAATCAGTACATTTGTGAGGTCCAACATGTGGACAGTTGGAGGTGGGGATTGAACCGCCAACCCTCCGGTTAGTGGACAACCCGCTCTACACACTGAGATATGCCGCCTCATAGCTCAGTGGGTAGAGCCGTGGTCACCGTGGTTACATACTGTCCACCCACCTACTGTTCACCATGGTACCCTGGTAGCCAATAGGAGACCAGGATTCATGAGTATGGCCTGTGTTGTCTTCAGGCTCAGGAAGGATCTCTGGTGTTGGTCAACTCTGAAAGTGAAAACAAACAGGTAGAGAACCAGCCTGTCTCTATATCTGTCTCTCTGTCCAAACACATGTGAGTGTGTGTCTGTCTGTCCTAATACATGTGAGTCTGTCTGTCCCAACACATGTGAGTCTGCCTGTCCCAACACGTGTCTGTCTGTCTGTCTGACAGCTCAGGGAGCAGTTGATGTTACTGGAGGCCCAGTTGGAGAAACAGCTCGAGTCTTCTCACTTCACCCAGACCAACACCGAGGAGGTGGCCGAGGTACTCTTACTGTGGAGGAGTTAGGGGAGGTGGCTAGAGAACTCTTACTGTGAAAGAGCTAAAGGAGGTGAGGAGCAGGTGTTTATAATCAGGAGGAGGTGTTGTAGCTCCTTCAGCTGTTTCCAAGGCAGAAGCTGAGAGACAGACAGAGGCGCTTTCAGCTGTAGGCCTATGTTCTGGGCTGGCAGGGAAGACGTCCTGTCCAGACACCATCGTTCTCATCAGTAGTGTCTGTTAAAGTTTCAACAGTGATGAAACATGAAACAACCTAATGAAACAGGAAACAACTCGTTACTTCGCCCCTTTCAGTTTCTTTGCTGGACCAGGCTTTGTTCAGGTTCATAGGAGGATCAGATATTAGCTGTCTGCTAATCTTTTACGAACTCCCTGCTAATGTTCTAGCTAGCCCCCACGCTAATCATATTTGTGTTTGAAGGCCCAGCAGCCTGCAGCTGACCTGCAGCTCCAGGTTGAGAAGATGGAAGCTGAACAGATTTTATCTGCAGACCTCCAGGTAACCCTAACGCATCTAAAACCAGTCTACCACCAGTCTAAAACCAGTCTCAATCTAACCAGTCTGTATTATGTTGTGGAGCATCTTGTTAATGCTGGTGTGGTGTTGGTGTAGGAGGAGCAGGAGCAGACCTCCTCCAAGACCCCCCAGGAGCAGACCTCCTCCCAGACCCCCCAGGATCAGCTCCTTCCTCAGGTGCGACTCAGAAGGTGGCCTCCACCTGATACAGTGGTGGTGATGGTGAAGCTGGAGGGTAGTTCTTCTAGTTGGTGTAGTTTAGGGTGGGGTGAGGAGTCCTCTGGTCTTGAGTTCCACTCTGTCCAAAGGCCGTGGTTTCCTGGCTGCTCCTTAATCATCACATGTATCTGAATAGGCTTAGTAGCTTGGGGTGGAGGCCTGCTCCATGAGTAAATAGACCGGTGTCCTTGTTGTGTTCAGGATGGAACCTCTGTGTGATCAACATCACCCACCACAGAACTTCTATGATCAACACCACCCACCAGACAGAACCTCCGTGTGATCAACACCGCCCACCAGACATCCTCTGTGATCAACACCACCCACCAGACAGAACCTCTGTGTGATCAACACCACCCACCAGACGTCAATGCTCCTCCCTCCGTCTCTCCAGGAGGCCTGGTCACCTGGACCAGAACATCTGGTCTGTGGTTGGTAGAAGCAGGTAGACTCCAGGGTTCTGTATTTTGGTTGGTTGGTTCCACGCTGCGGCTGTGGTGGAACATGCTCTTCTTCAGTGTTAATGAGGAGAACTGTGATTCATCTCCATGGCAACCAGGCAGGTCCAGCCATGCTGCTGCTTCTTGCTCGGAAAATATCAAACATTAAAATATATACACATCACTTCTGCGCTTTCTTAGAATGTCCTCATCATGCTTTGAATATTGATAGTCATATTATAGAATGAGGTTATACATTATGTAGTTATAATATAGAATAAGGTTAATACTGTATATTATTTGGATATAGTTGTAGTGATTAGAACATAGATTTCTCATATAGTAAAGATATACTATAGATTGACACGTCAACATTATTGAGTTGTGATACAACAAAGCACACGGTGACATTTTGAAGGATGAGCGCCAACTTTATTGATCAAGAAAAGGTTGACGATGTGTCACTGTGCTCCCTAAAGGAGCACGTCAATAACGAACAGGATGGAGATTCAGGGTCAGGGGTCAGGGTTCAAGGTATGGGGTCAGGGTTAGGATTAGGGTTCAGGGTCAGGTTCAGGGTTAGGGGTGAGGGGTAGGGTCAGTGTCAAGGGTCAGGGCTTGGGTAGGGTCAGTGTCGAGGGTCAGGGTTAGGGGTCAGGGATAAGGTCAGGGTTAGTCTCAGACTGTAGAGTAGAAAGCCAAAAGGGTTACACTCTTCCACAGCGCCCCCAGTGTTGGAGACATGGACTACATCTCTAGGACAGGTTAGTATGAGGAACAGTGCAGTCTGATGGCTATATATACATTGTTTTATACACATTCAACCTCAAGCTTTAAGCCAACAGTTCCCTAGCCCATTATGTTTCACACAAATTCATCTTTAAGTTCACATTCTGTTCATAAATTAAATATCTTAAGCAACAATAAAAAAAAGTGAAGGACTAAGAGGAACCGTCAGTGTATGACATGGATAAGCCTCTTAACACATGTTGGGTATCAAACACTGTTCAACATTGCTTTACAAAAGACCTCCAGGCCCTCCGTTATACCACCAGGTAACCCACACCTATGTAGACCCCACCCATATATATACTCCCAGCCACCCAGTAGTCAGATGGCGCCTGTCCGACCCACCGCCCAGCGACTAGCCTGGTCCGCGGCCCCCCGAGGCTCAGAGGACGGTGGAATATAAAAAGGTTTGACGAGCGCTACGTCCTCCAGCATGTAGCCACGCTCTGGTGGAGGAAAGCTTCTCAGAAGCAGAACTCCAACGTAGATTCACCTGGTTCTGATTGGACCGCGGGAGGCGTGGCTACAGCTTTCATAGTCTAGCGCCTCATCAAACACGACCACACAGACATGAGGAGAACAAAGGTGATGTAAACATTATTCTGGGGGAACACACCTGAGACTAAGTGGTTGCTGCTCTAAGAGAACTTTTGCTAGAAGCGTTTTTTTTATTGCAATGATCTGAAAACCAGCATTCACATTTAGTATCACATCTCTGTTCAGCACACCTCATTTACAGAACCCCACCCAGCAGTGTGGGGGTCCCACCCCCACTACGTCAGTAGCCCAGTGATTCAGGACTAGAAAGGTGTTACCATGGTTACTACAGCAGGAGAAGCCAACAAAGTGCTCAAACCAAGGATGCAGTTACCACGGCAACCCGAGGAGATTGACTCACACCCCCCTCCACTCATTTACAGAAACCCACCCACCAACACCACTCCCCCATGCATGGCCGACTCAATCACTACTTTGATTACACTCTGAAACCCCCTCTGGGGGGCGGTAGGGGCAAGTACTTTCACCTCTAAACATCTGGAGTTCCCCCTCTAAAACATCTAGATTTCAACCTTCTGGACTTCAGGAGAGGTTTTCAGGAAGTAAAGCCGGGTGTTGTGTAGACGTGGATGCAGGTGTTAAAGACACGCTTAAGGGCAGAGGGCTAGCCCACGCTCGTAGCATTCCTGCTAACGTCCACACTGAGACCGCCAGGGCCCAATGAGAACGGTTCTACTCAGTGTGGAACACAGGTCTTCAAAAAAAAAAAAAAAAATGTTCCGTGTACTTGGAGAAGCTTTTTCAACAATAAGAGTGCAAACAAGGTTTCATATAACACGCTGTGTTTCCACTGTGAGAACCAGAGACCAGGTATGTGTCACAGGAAGTGGACTCACCACCTTCCAGTGGGAACGCCGCCTCTGCATTTGGGTTCCCGATGGGAGCTTTGGGGTTTTTCAGACAGGCCTGACAGCGCCTGACTGAAGATGGATCAAGCAGGCTGTGGGCTCGTCTCCATCAGCAACACCAAGTCCTCAGGGACTCCCCCACACAACAGCTCACACGGTCAACACAAACAGGACTCTGGGATCAGCCGGGCAGCTCCTCCAATCACAGGACAGCATCTCCTGTGGGATCAACCCTCTCTGTCTCTGTCCTTCTCAGAGGGGCTGGTTGATTGGCCGCTGAGCCACGGTGACGTCAGCAGGAAGCATGTGGGCGGGGCTTTTAAGACCAAGAAGCAAATCGGATTGCAATCCCTTCTGGGAGCTGTAGGAGGGGCTAGTGTCTGGAGGGGAAGGGGCTTGTTTTAGTCTCTACCGGGATCACAAGTTCTGACCTCGGGTGACCCGGTAACACACATAGCAACAAGCCTGACCCCTGACCTCCGACCCCATCACAAAACAAAACAACCTCTGGCTTGTGGTTATGTACAGCATCTAGGGGGAGGGGCCTATCATGCTAATGAGTTACAGTAGAGGGGTGTGGTCTGTGGGGCGCTGGAGAGACTGTAACAGAGTGTGTGTGTAAGTAACAGAGGGTGTGTATGTAACAGTGTGTATGTAACAGTGTGTGTACTGTAGAGTCTATCTAGTGTTTGTGATGTGGAGACGGAGCCTTGAGGAGGTCATGTAGAGACTCTCTCTCTCTCTCTCTCTCTCTCTCTCTCTCTCTCTCTCTCTCTCTCTCTTTCTCTCCTCTCTCTCTCTCTCCCTCTCTCTCTCCCTCTCTCTCTCTCTCTCCCCCTCTCCCTCTCCCTCTCCCTCTCCCTCTCCCTCTCCCTCTCTCTCTCTCTCTCTCTCTCTCAGGGTCACGGTATGCACGGTCACGGCGAGGCG
>OMKI01049633.1:0-11269 GCA_900302315.1 Phycis blennoides
CAGACAAACACACACACTTTTATAGTATTAGTAGAAGTATTCATAGATGTACTATAAATACGGAATTCTTCGGAGGACAAAGTGTTATTCTGAGCTGACTGGTGAGTTATTATTGTCATTTTTTATTAGTTTCCACTCCAATATTGACAGTGTTTACTTTAGTGTGAAGCAGAGGGCTGCAGCTCGCATAGAATCAGAACCTGGATCAGAACCCTCTGGATCAGAACCCTCTGGATCAGAACCCTCTGGAGCAGAACCCTCTGGATCAGAACCCTCTGGAGCAGGATCAGTAGCCGCAGGTCAGGGTCTAAACTTCCAGCGCGTCAAGAATGAAGTCGACAGCTTCCAGACACCACAACCTCTCTGGCCAAAACACACCTCCACCCTTCATCTTTAATGACTCTCTCTCTCTCTCTCTCTCTCTCTCTCTCTCTCTCTCTCTCTCTCTCTCTTCTCCTCTCCTCTCCAGTCAGCTTTTCTTCTGTGACTACGATGGTTTCTTGTTCTCACGGTCCACAGCGTCTGAGTCAGAACTCAGACATCTGGGTCAGAACTCTTCCCTGGTGCAGCCTGGCAGAGTTAAGGTTGACTAAAAACCAAACAGAAATGACTGTGTGGGCGTGTCTACATGGAGACCAGGACGGGGTACGGTCTCTGTGACCTGCTGTCCAACATGGAGACCAGGACGGGGTACGGTCTCTGTGACCTGCTGTCCAACATGGAGACCAGGACGGGGTACGGTCTCTGTGACCTGCTGTCCAACATGGAGACCAGGACGGGGTACGGTCTCTGTGACCTGCTGTCCAACATGGAGACCAGGACAGGGTACGGGGGGCCTGACGGGGGGGCCTGTTAGCGTAACAAGGCGAGTCCCACCGAGACCAGACCCCTCCTTCACACGGTACCGTTGAGCAGTAGCTGCCAGCGGTGTATTGGGCCGTGGGGAGCAGTAGGACTGGACCAGTAGGACTGGACCAGTACCCTGCACACACCGAGGAGATGGGAGCGTCATGTGGTGCTTCTATCTGGTTACAGACCAGGTGCTCTGCACTTCTGATTTACTTTTCAGTTGATCAGGGCCTTTGGACAGGCCCTGGTAGGGTGAGACGGGCCCTTGTAGGGTGAGGGAGGTCGTGGTGGGGTGAGACAGGTCCTGTCTCCCAGCAGAGTTTTCAGGAAGAGAGAGCATGGCTGCTGTTGATCTCCCACTTCCTGTGTACGACCCTGGCAGCGGTGGTTAACTGATAACACAACAAACTGAATCACACCAGTTCTCCAACTCAAACACTGCGGAGGAGCCGGAATGTGGCGCTGATTGGACGCAGCTGCTGCCGTCTGAACCGGCAGCTCCCTCAGTGGCCCGGGACCCGCCTCTCGGTCCACTCAGAACCCATCAGTTGGAACCCGCTGGGCTTCTGCAGCTGAAGGTGGCGTCCCGGTGAAGCTGTGCACATTGCTGGGGAGTCTGCATACAAATCTATCAAGTCTATTTGTATTCACAGGGCGTCTGAAACCTTAAAGATCATTGATTCAAATCAAAAATGCACAATGAAATATCTGCAGGTTAACACGCCAGCAATCTCATGCGACCCCTTCAGAAACTCCAGGTTGGGACACAATACAATACGGTGTAATACTGTCTATTGTTCCACTGTTCCCTCAGGCCCGTCTGTGCCTCGTGCCCTGACTCTAACCTCAAACCTCAACCTGACCCTCATTCTTTAGCAACAGGACAAACCCCAGGAACCCTTGAGAACAACAGCACAGTCTCACCAATAACCATTCATGGTGATTGGTGGTCTGCTGGTCTACTGAGCCGAACTGAAAAACCGTGGAAATTTTTTTTTTTGTTGCTCTAAGTTGATACTTTCGTGATACTTGACACGTACGTCTGTTTATCTTCAAGATTATTTATGCGTCTGTTTGCTATTATTAAACGTGCAGACATTTTGTTGAATGTTTGAAATGATTTGCTATCACGTTAAGTATGTCTAAACAGCTGTCACGTTTCTTTGAAGTGACCAGCTAACAAGCTAACAGCTACCATTTATGTTTTAAATGACTAAACAACAAGCTAACAAGCTAACAGCTACCATTTATGTTTTAAATGACTAAACAACAAGCTAACGAGCTAACAGCCATCATATATGTTTTAAATGGGTAACTAACAAGCTAACAGCTATCATGTGGATTTTAAATGGCTAACCAACAGGTTACTGGCCATCATGTCTATTTTAAATGACGTGACAGCTGACAGCTGTCATCTATTTCCTGGCAGCTACCGCGTGTTCAGACGGCCACGCTACAGGGTCGCTTACAAGATGGTGACCGAGATGGAGTGGAAGTGTTGCCACGGTTACTCGGGAGACGACTGCTGCGACACCACCACGGTCGCCACGGACACCAAGGTCAACACAGGCCGGCCCCCCGTCCTGCCAGAGCTGGGAGGAAGGGGAGGAGGAGGGGGAGGAGGGGGAGGAGGGGACGGTACGAAGACCTCACGCATTGGTTCTTTAGGATGGGTTCCGGGTGTTTGACTCCCTGCCAAAAGGTTCTGGGTTCTAACCCCCAATGCATCCTTGAGCAAGTAACCAAATGTTTGTCGGGTAGACGTTTGAGGGTTTGCTTTGAGTGTCTCACCTCGCTCCTCTCCAGGCGACGGAGAGAAGGTTCGACAGCTGGAGGAGAAGATCCGGAGCCTGACCAAGGATCTCCACACAATGCAGACCACCATCAACACCATCACTACTACCCTGTAGGTCCACCCTATCTCCACCCTCACCACCATCAACACTACAGTTGTGTAGCATAGAGAGGCTAAGAGGCTAGTCACCTCCATGGTTAGCGTGTTAGCAGGTTGAGCTGTGGTATTTAAGGAGTTCTAAAGAGGTTATGAGATGTGAAGCCTGGGTTGCGTTTCATCAACAGTACATGAACAGTGGTTCTGGTTCTGGTTCTGTGTAGCTCTGGTGTGACGGCGGCCAGTGTACCAGCTGATGCCGGTCAGCCTCACGTGACAGACACCATCCACCACATCCAGAACCGACTGGACCAGCTCTCCAACCGCAGCCAGGTCTGACCCTCATCCACCCACCCCCATTTACCCTTCATCCATTCATCTACTCATGTATCCATCTATACAGGAATCTCCCCATTCATCCGTCTATTCCATTAATACTGACTCCACCCACCCATCCAGCTTCATTAACTCATTCACCCCCCAACCATCCATCCATCCACCTGCATTCCCTCATCCAACCATACATCAACCAAATCCCTTTATGTTCACAGCTAGTGTCTGCACCATAAATATAAACAACACCATAAATAAACCATAACCTACAAACATGTTTTCGTTCTTTCACTCATTCATTCTTTCATCCATTGGCGTGTTGGTTGGCTCATCCGTTCACTCATCAGTTCATCCGTCCACCCAGGTCCACGACCAGACGTTGCTCCACATCAACCACCTGATGCAGGAGAACGGAGGAGCCAACGACGTGGATGGAGCACTGCCTCCTGGGGTGAAGCAGCACATCCACTCCCTCAAGGAGGAGATCCTGACCCAGCTGGAGGGCCGCGTGTCCCTGTCCTGCTCCTCCTGCCAGGTCTGTAGGACCCTACTGCGGTACCCTGCTGTAGCCTACAGTACCCTACTACAGTACCCTAGTGTACCCTATGGTAGTAACATCAAGTAGAGTATCCCCTACCTACCACTGGCTCTTGTGACTTTTTGTTTAGTGTCTGTTTGTTTTCACTGTTATTCACTGTTATTACTAAGTCTTGAGTAATGAGAAAGGCGCTTCATCAATAACATGTATCATTATCATTATGCTGAATCCTAATAAGACTTGAAGATCTTTCTTGCCTTTCCTGAATCCTACCTCACATATCCATAGAGTTCTGGTCAGTGTTCTGGTTAGCCGGTTCACCTCTGGGTCTCTCCTGTCTTCAGTCCGGGGTGGAGGACCTGCGGCGCCAGCGGCAGCAGGACCAGGACCGGATCCGGTCCCTGGAGAAACTCCTGAGCTCCGTGGACCAGAACCTGAGGCAGAGCATGGAGGTGAGCCACAGGGAAACGGAGCGCTCCAAAGCCTGCTGCAAAAGCGTGGCAGACCTGGAGGCCCGGCTGGCCTCCGTGGAGGTCCGGCTCGGCTCCACAACCGGCGCCTACGAGGTCATCAAAGGGCGCCTGGATAAGGAGCTGTCCGGAGCGGGCGGAGGGAAGGGCAGAGTGACGGAGGACCGGCTGAACGGACGGTTGAGGGAGGTGGAGAAGAGGCTGAACAACACGGTGAGGAAGGCGGAGCAGCGCTGCTCCAACACGGGGGGCAACATGAAGGACATGGTCCAACGGGAGGTCACCCAGATCCGCAACATGGTGCTCAGCCGGCTGGATGACCACAGCTTCAAGATCGGGAAGGTGGAGCTGGACCTGACGGTGCTAGGGGACACCGTCACCCACCACAGCGGCCGCCTGGGCCAGCTGGAGAACACCACGTTCTTCCTGGACCGGAGGCTGACGTCCGTGGCCAACATCTGCTCCGAGGCGTGCGGCCCCACCAGTGATGACCGGGAGACGCAGGACACGGTGAAGACGCTGGAGTGGAGGGTGGTGTCCAACCAGGAGGACATCCGCAAGTTTGACACGCGGCTGAGGGACCTCTCCGTGTCCGGGGACTCCCTGCTGGACAGAGTGACCGACCTGGTGGAGGACGTCAAGAAGATCCAGGCGGTGACGGGGCAGGACGGGGAGCGCTTCACCCGCGTCCTGACGGAGGTGGAGACGCTGGGACGAGACGTGGACCGGTGCTGCAGCACCGTGGAACAAGACCTGCGGGCGTTCTCCAACTCCACCAACACCGCCCTTAGCAGGTGCCAGGAGGACCTGTCGGACATGCGACGGAGGATGGACACGGACGACTCCGCCTGTTCCCAGGTGTGCTCCAACCTGCAGGAGGAGGTGGGGAAGCTGAGAGAGGAGGTGGAGGTATGCACCAGGCAGTGTGGTGATGGCCTGGAGGACCTGAGGGAGGACTTCAACAACCGAACAGGGCGGCTGGGCGGGGAGCTGGCCGGGGGTCTGGTGTCACTGAATGGGTCGCTGCAGGACGTGCGCAGGACGCTGCGGGAGCACGGCAGCACCCTGATTGACCTCACCAGCACCAGCGACGACATCATCACTGATGTAAGGAACAGCCCGTCGTAACTCCTGGGCTGTTTTCATACGGAGTGAAAACAGTACAAATACAAACCTAACTCACAAACAGATCTCATGAACCGTTCCCGCACTTTGCAGGTCAACACGATCCAGCAGGACCTCCAGGACCACCTGGAGGACTCCAGGGTCCAGCTCAGCGGCCTGGGGACGCAGGTCCAGGTCCTCCGCAGTGATGTGCTGACAGAGGTGGGCGAGTGCCGACGCTCCAGCGACGATTTGGACCGCCGGCTCGCCGAGCTGGAGGCCATCAACGGCCGCCTGAACTCCATCTCCGTCGGTTTGCGGAGCGTCAAGACCGGTCTGAACCGGCACGTCTCGGGGCTCTGGCGCTACGTCACCGGCCTCAACGTCACCGTGATGACCCAGGGCGGCGCCATCGAGGACCTGGCGCAGGTCCAGCTGGTGGACGTCCGTTCAAAGGTGGACTCGCTGAACAGCAGCCTGCTGCACCTCAACAAGGAGTTCCACCGCTTCTCCACGCAGGACTTCACCGGTGAGTCTCGGGTGGAGGCTGGGGTTGGAGGTTGAGATGAGTGATGGGAGAGAGAGGGAGGCGAGGTCAAGGACAGAGGAGGAGGAGAGGAGAGACAGGCTTGGGCTGTCTGGGAGATGAACTGAGGAGCTTTGGCTTCTGCCTCTGAACACAGTGATCTCCAGGGAACATCTTCACACGCCTCCCCCAGCTCCTCCTGTCGGCTCTAGGGGGAGGAACGTCTGCTAGGGGGGAGACAGAGTTTGTCGACTCTGGGGTTGCCTTGTGTGCATGCGGGGTCACGGGAGATTGCTGACTTAGACACTGCAAATATGTGATGACGCATTTTTGATGAAAGAAAATGAAATGTGATGTTTTAAGGTGTCATTAGGGTCCCGTACATAAAGCAGACGCCTTACAACTCCTCCACAAGCAAGCCAGGAATACCTGTGTGGCACGATGCTCATGCCTTCATTGGGACCTTGATGGTAGGACCTACCATCAAGGTCTGTGAGGTCTGGCCTGTAGGTAGGACCTGCAGGTAGGACCTGTAGGTAGGACCTGCCGGAAGGGCCTGCAGGTCGGGCCTGCAGGTAGGACCTGTAGGTAGGACCTGTAGGGGCCTGCAGGTAGGGGCCTGTAGGTAGGACCTGCAGGTCGGGCCTGCAGGTAGGGTTTCTGGGTACTCATGGGGCTTCTCACAACAGGGTCTCTGGGGTTTGTGTTCCAGGTCCAGCGGGACTTCCAGGTCTACGAGGAGAGCGTGGGGAGCCAGGGTCCCAGGGGCCACGGGGGCCTGAGGGGAAGGAGGGCCCTGTGGGACGAGAGGGGAGGCAGGGGCCGGTGGGACCCCCAGGTAACTGAAACACTGACCGCTCTGTGACCAGGACTCATGAATGCCACTACTAGGAATCCTGAACTTTTTAAACATAGTTTTTTAAAAGGTGTTGTATGAATAGTCTGTTGTGTTTAATTATCAGTAGTAGTCGTATTATACTTACATTGTACTTCCATTCTCGTTTCACTCCAGGTCTCAGAGGAGAGGAGGGTAGGTGTTCTTCATCTTATTATCCTCATCTCTCCGTATCGCTCATCAGGTGTATGCCTGACTACTGTTGTCATTAAATCACTTCCTGTCCCCGGCCCGTCACTTCCTGTCTCCTCAGGTCCGGCGGGCTCCGACGCGGACGTTCCCCGCCTCTCCTTCTCGGCGGCGCTGACCCGCGAGATGGGAAGCTCCGGAACCATCGCCTTCAACAAGGTGTTGGTCAACGAGAACAACGTGTACAACCCTAAGACAGGTGGGCCCCCGTCGCCGCGGTTACCGTCTCCACGGTAACCGTCTCCGCCGTGTCACTGTCGCCGCGGTAACCGTCTCCGTGGTAACTGAAAAATAGTTCCCTTTGAAAAGAATGTGTGTCCTCCCACCGGACTGCCCCTCCTCTTCGTAACGTCGCGCCGCTGCCCCGAGCATCAGCTTCCTCGCTAAGCCTTTGTTTGGACACGGTCTGCACTCCATCCCCCGGCATGTGGAAAACTAAATCCTAAAAGGTAGCCGCCGAGTCCCTCAGTCCTCTCAGGAAGGACGTTAGCAGCCTTCGGGGATGCTATGAGAGAACAACAACTTCCTCCTAAAAGTCCCTTGAATGGCGAGCTGGCTAAGATGGCTCTGTGAAACTAACGAGAATCAAACCCTTCAGGCTGGGGACTCTTATGTACAGTCAATACGTTGTACATAATGTACAATGTACGTTTGTAATATTACACATTTTTATTTATGAATATTACGAATAATATTGTAGCATAAATATCAAATTCTATTGACCTCACCTGTCTGTAATGCTTACATATACATCACTACTACTCACTACTATAGTTCTACATCACTGGAGAAACACTCTCTCATCCTCCTCCTCCTCTCCTCTCCTCTCCTCCTCCTCCTCCTCCTCCTCCTCCTCCCAGGGTATTTCACTGCTCCTGTGCGGGGCAGGTACTACTTCAGCTCCACCCTCACGGGCCACAAGAACGTGAAGCTGGAGGCGGTTCTGTCCCGGTCCAACCGCGGCGTGGCCCGGGCCGACTCGGCCGGGTACCAGCCCGAGGGTCTGGAGAAGCCCCTGGAAGAGGCCCACCACCTGCCGGGGGCTCTGGTGGTGTTCAGCCTCATCCTGCCCCTGGAGGCCGGGGAGACCGTGTGCATCGACCTGGTGACGGGCCGGCTGGCCCACGCCACAGAGCCGCTGACCGTCTTCTCCGGAACCCTGCTCTATCAGACGCCCTGATTGGCCGGCGCCCCCGGAGCTCTGCTGAATCGGCCGTTCTGATTGGCCGGCCCCGAGGAGCTCTGTTGTGTCTGATGGGTGGCTCCGCCCCTCAGAACCCTGCTCTCCTCTGTCACCGGACCTCCTGGAGAGAGAGAGACTGGCTGGAGACTCTGAGGATGATGATGAGGACGATGATGGCGGTCCAGACTCCATCTTGGATTCTGAGCAAGAACAATGAAAACTTTCCATGTTCTCCGTTCCACGCATTCATCTGAATCAACGTTCTCTGGCGTACAGTTTCATGTTTTCATGTTTTCATGTTGTCATGTCGTCATGGTGTCACCGCTTTAACGGCCATGTTTGTTTGAAGATATTGAAGCCCCTCCCCTTCCTGTGTCATGTCCCAGACTGTGGCGTTGAGGAGAGCAGCTCAGATAAATACACTTGAAAGCTTCAGTTTTAGTGGCATTATAATCAGGTGTGGTACTTATTAAGTAGAGTGAACATAATGTTGAAGATCACACTTCATGTTCTGATGTATTTGTGTATTAGTATTATCATTGTTATAGTTATTATTATCAGCATCATCCTATCCCACAGCCTTCTGGGCACGTTGTGAAGGCTCTGCCAGACCAGAGAACACGTCAGCTAAGAATGTTCTGGGGGCGGCCGGGTCCAAACCACCTCCTGGAAACCAGATGAAGCCGCTGCCGTCCAAACAAGCCGCAGGAATCCCTGCGAGGAGTTTTAACAAAACGCTCAACTGAACATTCTCAGAGTGTCTCCAAGGACAGCGGGAGGGGGGGGAGGAGGGGGGAGATAAGAATGAAAGGGGTCTTTCTTGTGAATGTCGAGGCAGGGTCTTCAACTTGGGGGACGATCAAGCGATGAGAGACGAGATGTGGGGAGGAGACAAGATAAGAGCCTTCCAGGACATTCCCCCTGGGACCCCCCCACACACACGCCCACACACTTACACATGAGTACAAATACACACACCCCCACACACACAAACACACACACACACACACACACACACAGTGTCTGAATTACAGCATTATATATGACTCCTAATAGTTTGTACTAATATTATTTTCTGAAAGCCATTGTACGACCCACAGGAATGTAAATATCGTTGAATGGTATGGATGTACGTTTTTAAAGAGCTGCCACTGATACATGTGATATATATGTGATATATATATATATGGTGTGCTCCACGACCACGAATACACGCACGTGACGTCACCGCCGAGTCTCTCAGTTTGTTCAACTTCTGCTGAGTCGGCAGCTTCCCGCCACCGCGTTGTGACGTCAGTGTTTCCACGAACTCGACCAACGGTAATCCGACGTCAATTACGGCTTGAATGTTCGCCTGGATCTCCATCTAGAACCGCAGAGAGAGAGAGAGCGAGAGAGAGAGAGAGAGAGAGAGAGAGAGAGAGAGAGAGAGAGAGAGAGAGAGAGAGAGAGAGAGAGACACACACACACACACACACACACACACACGAGCCTCATCCTCTCGACCGGTTTGCAGCGCCGACCCACAGCGACCCCCCGTGGCCATGCAGGTGAACGACACTCCGGCGGACCGACGGGGGCTTCCGGGTGGAAGGCGGTGGGTTGACGAGGTATGGAGCGACACAGGACGCGTGTCGTTTGACCGTCATTCCACGCTTCATGCAGCCCGCCTTTCTGCTGTCACTCACCCGGACCAAGTCCGCCCGAGAGACCGTGTAAACCGATCCGTGCCGGGCCGGTCAAATGCACACAGCCGGTAATTCTACCTATTGAAGCATTTCAAGTGCATTTAATAGTAGGCCCCGTCGGTGTGTGTGTGTGTGTGTGTGTGTGTGTGTGTGTGTGTGTGTATGTGTGTGTGTGTGTGTGTGTGTGAGATGCGCGTCCGGTTGCCATGGAGATGAGTGTGTGGCTGCAAGAGAAACAAAGTCCAGACTGAACTTTGCTTGGGAAGTTCCTGCCGTCAGCACCGCGGTCCATTCAGCTCCGGACGGACCGGAGGGCTCCAGCTCCACTCAAGGTAGGAGAGGAGAGGCGCTGCAGCCCGGGGGGGCTCCGGGCACCAGACGGGTGGGCCGGGGGACGTTTAGTCGGTCGAGGGAAGCGTGCAGTGAACAGTAAAACTAAGTCCAGTTTAATGTCCAGAGTTTATTGCTTCACACAGTAAAGTGTTTCAGTTAGTTCGTCATGTCTTCAGGTAGCAAACTAATCAGACATGTGATATAATGAGAGCAATAAGGCAATAATGGGCAGAACTAATCAGGGTATGTATAATATACAGTACGTGTGTACTGTGTATTTACTCAGGTTTAATAAGTCACCTTGCATGGTTTTATAATCTTGCTTTTATCACTAAAGCTTTTCTTAAAAGCCCAAAGAAAACACAGAGAACATGAATCGTACCTTTTGAGATCTTCTCTTCACCTCCTTCTCCTCCCTCTCCCTCCTTCCCTCTATCTATCTCTCTCTCCCTCCCTCCCCCACTCCCTCCCTCTCTCTCTCTCTCTCTCTGTCTCTGTGTCTCTCCCTCTCTCTCTCACTCCCTCCCTCCCCCCCTCTCTCTCTCTCTCTCCCTTTTTCTCTCTACCTTTCTCTCTCTCTCTCTCCCTGTCTCTCTCTCTATCTCTCTCTCCCACTCTCTCTCTCTCTCCCTGTCTCTCTCTCTCTCTCTCTCTCTCTCTCTCTCTCTCTCTCTCTCTCTCTCTCTCTCTCTCTCTCTCTCTCTCTCTCTCTCTCTCTCTCTCTCTCTCTCTCTCTCTCTCTCTCTCCCTCTCTCTCTCTCTCTCTCTCCCTCTCTCTCTCTCTCTCTCTCTACCTAGGTCTGTTTCCAGAGCATCTGATTGATGTCATGAGGAGAGAACTGGCTCTGGAATGTGATTACATTCGAGAAGCGCAGTGTGCCCTGAAGTTCAAGTGAGCGTGCCTCTAATAAACACAGGGCCCGAACAGAGACACTCACACACACACACACACGTCTCCCAGCACACTGACCAGGAAATGGAAATGTTGTATCACTGTTGAGCTCGAAAGGTCAGAGGTCACATTCTCCCATGCAGCGAGACAGCCAAACACTTTGCCTTTTGTAGTTTTATTTACGTGCTGCCCCCTCGCAGCTTCTGTTTGCATGTGAACTACCGCACACACACACACGTACACACACACACACACACACACACACGCACACGCACACGCACACGCACGTACACACACACACACACGTGTAGTACTCACGTTAACACACACATAGAAAACACCTGCATGCTGACAAAACGGCCATGTTATACGGCAGAT